>JASAMZ010009152.1:0-10278 GCA_030248115.1 Linhomoeus sp. GSCO2_2 | reverse complement strand
TTTTAGTTCTTCGTTCAGTTACGTATTGCTAGTATGAAGCATGTAAAAGTAAGAGTATTATACGATATTCCTCTGGTGTAGCAAATGCGGCGCTTTGCGCCGCCCACCAATTTGTTAAAGAAAGAATAGTACCAGTATTGATTGGAAGAAAGCATTATCGACTAAAATCATCCACACAAACTGCGCAAAGGTCACAACGACACGCGGTATCATATTCGGCACATCCTAGCTCGTTCAGGAGGCCCTGTATACGTGTCCCAAAATTGTCCTACTCGTTTTGTACGTGCCTCAAAGTGCCCCCGCTCGTTCAGGAGGCGCTGCATACGTGTCCCAAAATTGTCCTACTCGTTTTGTACGTGCCTCAAAGTACCCCCGCTCGTTCAGGAGGATCTGCAAACGTGTCCCAAAATTGTGCTACTCGTTTTGTACGTGCCTCAAAGTGCCCCCGCTCGTTCAGGAGGCCCTGCAAACGTGTCCCAAAATTGTGCTACTCGTTTTGTACGTGCCTCAAAGTGCCCCCGCTCGTTCAGGAGGCCCTGCATACGTGTCCCAAAATTGTCCAACTCGTTTTGCACGTGCCTCAAATAGCCCCCGCTCGTTCAGGAGGCTCCGCCAATCAAAAAGTAAGAGTATTTCATGTAAAATGCCTAAAGGCAGAAAGGAGAATATGTTTCAAGTATGAAGCATGTAAAAGTAAGAGTATTATACGATATTCCTCTGGTGTAGCAAATGCGGCGCTTTGCGCCGCCCACCAATTTGTTAAAGAAAGAATAGTACCAGTATTGATTGAAAGAAAGCATTTTCGACTAAAATCATCCACACAAACTGCGCAAAGGTCACAACGACACGCGGTAACATATTCGGCACATCCTAGCGTGTCGTTGTGGTCCTTTTTGCGCAGTTTGTGGATGATTTTAGTCGAAAATGCTTCTTCAATCAATACTGGTACTATTCTTTCTTTAACAAATTGGTGGGGCGCAAAGAGCCGCATTTGCTACACCAGAGGAATATCGTATAATACTCTTACTTTTACATGCTTCATACTTGAAACATACTCTCCTTTCTGCCTTTAGGCATTTTACATGAAATTAAATAAGGCTCTAAACTGCCGGCGGAACCGCTTTGTTATTTTTTCGCCGCGCCTCAGCGCGGCGAGGTGTATATATACGGATGACAATGTGTGTGTGTGTCTGTCTGTCTGTCTGTCTGTCTGTCTGTCTGTGTGTGTGTGTTTCCGTCGCACCGAAGTAAAGGCATTGACATAATATGTGGTCAAGTAGAGTCGATGTCGCTGAGTACGGATCCGATGTCCGTTTCTGTTGCTAATTTCGCATTTTCGAGATATTCGCAATTAAAGTTCGAAAATGTCGAAAATCGACTTTTTCGTCTGATGCGCTAGCCGCGAATTTTCTTCAGAAATGGAAGGAGCATGGACCGCGGATAATTTGTAACACAAAAGAAATTTTTTGCAAATGTGGAATTTAATAGAAATACGCGATTTTTTGTCAAAAATTGCATAAATTGACTAAAATACAACGTCATTTATTGAGAAATGTTAACGCAAAAATGGATAGGTCGTATGCCAGTAAGGATTTGTGACATAGTTTTACAGTTTTCAAAAATTGCAATTTCGAGATATTTTCAATCAAAATATGAAAATGTCGAAAATCGACTTTTTCACCTGATGATATAGCGGCGAAATTTCTTCAGAAATGGAAAGAGTATAGACTGCGGATAATTTGTGGCGCACGAGAAATTTTTTGCAAATATGGAATTTAATAGAAATACGTGATTATTTTTCAAAATTTCATAAATCAACAAAATAGAACGTCGTTTTTTGACGAATTTGAACGCAGAATTGGTAAGGCCGCATGCCAATAAGAATTTGTGACATAGTTTTACTGTTTTAATAAATTCCAATTTAGAGATATTTAGAATCAAAATTTAATAAAATGGCAAAATCGAGATTTTCGTCTGATGGCCAAAACAGCTGTTGATTGATGAATGTGCACTTGGAAACAGAAATGCGTACGCTGAACACAGGAATTCGCTAGCACCAAACTTTTGGCAAGTTTTTTTGTTGGATGTGACGTTTTCATACAGGTAGGAAACATCAGATAAACGGCGTCGTATCATGCCGATAACATATAGCGAACGCGGCGATATCACTGAGCTTCAGATCAGCTGTACAGACAACCGTATCGTGGGGATAGCTGCACTTGGCATTAAGGTACACATTCTCAAGACACTTACTCCAGATGCGGCTAACGATGTGTACAAAGTTCACTATATTGTTCACCAAAATTTGACAGACACAAAGTATAGGTTGAACTTTTTACACACACAGCTTGTTTCGCCGCGCCTCAGCGCGGCGAGGTGTATATATACGGATGACAATGTCTGTGTGTCTGTGTGTCCGTCGCACCGAAGTAAGATATGTGACGTATGTGGTCAAGTAGAGTCAAGGTCGCTGAGTATGGATCCAATGTCCGTTTCTGTTGCTAATTTCGCATTTTCGAGATATTCACAATTAAAATTCAAAAATGTCGAAAATCGACTTTTTCACCTGACGAGCTAGCCGCGAAATTTCTTCAGAAATGGAAAGAGCACGGACCGCTGATAATTTGTGACACGAAAGAAATTTTTTGTTGATGTGAAATTTGATAGAAATACGAAATTGTTTGTCGAAATTTCATAAATTGACAAAAATAGAACGTAATTTATTGACAAATGTGAATGCAGAAATTGAAAGGTCGCAAGCCAGTAAGAATTTGTGACATAGTTTTTCAGTTTTGAAAAATTGCAATTTGGAGATATTTACAATTAAAATATAAAAATATCGAAAATCGACTGTTTCGCCTGATGAGCTAGCGGCGAAATTTCTTCAGAAATGGAAAGAACATAGGCCGTGGACAATTTGTAACACAAAAGAAATTTTTGCATAGCGGAATTTCATAGAAATACGCAATTATTTGTCAAAATTTCATAAAATGACAAAAATAGAACGTCATTTATTGACGAATGTGAATGCAGAAATTGAAAGGTCGTAAGCCCATTAGAATTTGTGACATAGTTCTACAGCTTTGAAATACTGCAATTTAGAGATATTTACAATTAAAATAGATTTTGTCGAAAGTCGAAAATCGATTTTGTCGCCTGATGGTCTAGCGGCGAAATTTCTTCAGAAATCGAAAGAGCATAGACCGCGGATAATTTGTAACACAAAAGAAATTGTTTGCAATTGTGGAATTTTATAGAAATACGCCACAATTTGCCAAAATTCTACAAATTGTCAAAAGCGTCATAACGCAGAAATGCGCACACCAAACGAAATTCCTAGTAGAGAACGACTGCACCAAACATTTGGCAAGTATTTTGTTCGATGTGGCGTATTCCCACAGGTATAAAACTTCAGATGAACGGCGTCGTATCATGCCGATACCATACAGCGAACGCGGCGATATCACTGAGCTTTAGATCAGTTGTACAGACAACCGTATCGTGGTAATAGCTGCATTTGAATTGTGGTACACGTTTTCAAGATACCTTCGCTAGATGCGGCTAATTATGCAAAAGAAATTCACTATGCTGTTCACCAAAATTTGACAGACACAAAGTATGGGTTGAACTTTTTACACACACAGGTTGTTGCAGTACGACTGAGTGCCAGCGATCAAACAGAAACGCAGCCTCCTGCTCGGCGTCCCAGTCTTTGCTTTGAAGGCACGAGCGGATTTCTCTTCATTATAACCATACTGCAACATCTCGTTCATTATAACCGTATTGCAACATCTCGAATTGCAACGTAACAAGACGGTTCCGCAGGAATTTTATAGCATCGGTTACTGGCTTTCAAAGTTCCAAAGAGTGTTTTAAAATGCCGTTTAAACTGTGAGTTATAGCATGTCCAATGTGGCCAAGTCCACAAAACGAGTAGGCTTCATTTGCGCCACTGCTGTACAAGTAATACAGGGTGAATTTTCCCCGTGTCAGTGCACAACAAAATGTCACACACCAAAGTAGAAACGTGCCAAGTTTCACTAAATTTGCATAATGGTGTTGCAAAAGCTATTCCAAAATAAAAGTTATTCCAAAATAAAGTAGGGCATATTAGAAGAAAAGACCTGCACATATTTGACAAACAGCCAACATGCAGAATTTTGGACGAATTGGATCAATGGCATTGGCAACGTAGGAAACTCACAGATGAAATCGGACACGTTTTCGAGGACACCATGCGCCTAATTGAGAACCTCTTTGCAGTCTTAAATACAAGATGTACGTACGGTTCGATGTCTGAGCAGAGAGAGAGAGAGAGAGAGAGAGGGCCATCCACAGAAAATCGAAACTCTACTCGAATCCTGGGTGATATTAGTAATGGAACGTTGTGTCATTGGGGTGTTGCAGGGGGGTTTGCATTGGGATGCCGCAGTGGGATTTGCATTATGGTGTTGCGGGGGGATTTGCATTATGGTGTTGCAGGGGGATTTGCATTATGGTGTTGCAGGGGGATTTGCATTATGGTGTTGCAGGGGGATTTGCATTATGGTGTTGCAGTGGGATTTGCATTATGGTGTTGCAGGGGGATTTGCATTATGGTGTTGCAGGGGGATTTGCATTATGGTGTTGCGGGGGGATTTGCATTATGGTGTTGCAGGGGGATTTGCATTATGGTGTTGCAGTGGGATTTGCATTATGGTGTTGCGGGGGATTTGCATTATGGTGTTGCAGGGGGATTTGCATTATGGTGTTGCAGTGGGGTTTGCATTGGGATGCCGCAGTGGGATTTGCATTATGGTGTTGCAGGGGTATTTGCATTATGGTTTTGCAGGGAGATTTGCATTATGACGTTGCAGGGGGATTTGCATAATGGTGTTGCAGGGGGATTTGCATTATGGTGTTGCAGGGGGATTTGCATTATGGTGTTGCAGGGGGATTTGCATTATTGTGTTGCAGGGGGATTTGCAGTATGGTGTTGCAGGGGGACTTGCATTATGTTGTAGCGGGGGGAGTTTCATTCTGATCTTGCAGGGGGATTTGAATTATGGTGTTGCAGGGGGATGTGCATTATGGTGGTGCTGGGGGGTTTGCATTTTGCTGTTGCAGGCGGATTTGCATTATGGTGGTGCGGGGGGATTTGCATTTTGGTGTTGCAGGGGGATTTGCATGCAGAACAACCGCTTTCCGTTTCATGCTGAAATAATACGCGACAAATGAGAAAGAAATTTCCGAAGATAGCGCTCACTTTGCAAATTGTTTTGACGCCAACCGCTCTTGACACTACCAGAACGTGCGAACAGCATGACAGGATACGCACTAATTACGCTTGGTATGCACGAAGCATCAGTGCCGTCGGTAGGTTCGACACAAACAGAGGAAATACAGTGCGACAGGCGAAGATTAGTTGGACAAACAGATCAGACAAACAAAGCCCGGTTTTAGAAAGTTGGGTTCGTATTCTGACCAACACTGTAGAAAGTTGTGTTCGTTTTGTAGGCTGTGAGCGGAAGCGCCGCTTATATCGTGGTGCACTTGAAGAAGTCAACGCTAGGGCTTCCAATCAGTGTCAGGCGTCAGCGTACATATGTAACTCCAGAAGAATGGGATAGTGCGACCCCATTGAAACCATATGCTAATATCGTGGTGCACTTGAAGAAGACAACGCTAGGGCTTCCAATCAGTGTCAGGCGTCAGCGTACGTAACTCCAGAATAATGGGATAGTGCGACCCCATTAAAACCATGGGTGGCTGGCTAACCACCCTGCTGGGACTGGTGGGACCGACTGTGGTGGTGCGTCGAGGCCTTCGCGACGAGGCCAGCAACACCTAGTTCATGTGGCTGCACATGGTCGAAGCCGTCTCCGATGCCTTCGACTGCGCCAGCGGACTGATAGAGTGAAGAGTCAACGGACCTGTGGCGTGCCTTTCCATAACATACGTGTAAGCGCCAACCGGCCAGGGGGGGGGGGGGAGGTCGGGGGGGGGGGGGGGGGTATAAGACCCCTAGGGGGGGGGGGGGTCTGAGGCCCCTGGAGGGGGGGGGGGGTCAAATGACCTAAAATTTTGCCAAAAAAGTACCAAAAATAAGAAAATTTTGCAAAAATAGGCCAAAAAGTGCCAAAAATCGCTTAACCGAGGAAGCCGCGCACGGGTCATTATGACCCGGCCAAGGTCTCTTTTTTATTTCTAAGAGGGATGACTACTATTTTCTCCGGAACCAAAAAAAGACGAAATCGAGAGAAGCGATTCCTGGTTGATGCCCCTTCCATGATTTTTGCCTTGGTGTGGATGGGCACCATCAACGTTGTGATAGGAAAGGTGTCAAGCAGCAGTGCTCTGTTCTCATGTATTTACACATCTGCGCACCCGCGCACTCATAACACACACAAGAGGTAGTCTCTGTCGGCGAGCGAACGATACAATTGCGGCATTGCGGAAACAAAGCAAACAGCATGTACGCGCTGCAACAACACAATTGTCGGCATCGGGTATGTACAGAAGCAAGCAGAACATGCGGAACATGGGAGCAGAGACAGCGAGGAGAGGAGAGACAGTGAGGGAGAGGTGGAGAAGAGGACACACTGAGGATTACATGGCACGAAGAGTGTGCGAGCGGCGTGGTGTGGCTACCTATTGGGTGTGGAATTGCTCGAAACAGCACAACTCTTTTGTATTGTGGAGCGAAACTTGGCAGGTGGAACAGAAGACATACGTTTCGTATTCCTTGAGGCGCGACCCCGTCTTACAGCAGTGGTAGCACCTATGGCGTTTCTCGGAGTAGCCATTCCAGTGGCCGAGAGACCAGTTTCAGCAGGTACTGTTCAGACTGGTCAGGGGACGATCACTCTGATCTCCCTCCTCTCCATTTTCAGGTATGTCTGGACTCACGTCGTGCTCTTTGGAGTCCTGGTGGGTGTTGATGTGCTCGATGAGCTGCTGGAGGAGCAGCTCCTTGGCGCGCTTGTTGGGGAACTTCAGGTGGTGTTCCCGGAAGAGAACTGTGGCATTGGCCACCGAGGTCTCCAGCAGGAACATGAAGGCGCCTCCCAGGGTCCACTTTCGCGATTTGAACTGGCGCTTGTCCCTCATATGCAGTTGCGGTCCCTGTATGGGGCACGATCATTTTATAATGTTGCCATTCATTTCAGTGTGTGTTACTTTAAAGTTGTTATACTGTATACATTGAGTGTATGTAGAGTATCCAAACTGACATGTGATCAACTCCAGCCAGAAAGCGCTCGAATGGGTAAAAGATGCTGGGCCGGTGGTAGTCCTCTGTTGTCCATCTGCCGGTGGTGTCCTTCACTTTTCTCTTGACCCTCTGAGGGATGTGGTCGTCCTCTTTCCAGTTGTAGTCCCCCAAACTGCTCAGCATGGTCACGGCGATCGAGTCCTTCCATGTGCAGGTGTCCAGCACTCCTACAAACAGTTGCAGTGTATCTAATGCTATTGAAGCATTGGCTGGGCAGTGGCAAGTTGTACGGGGCTGTGGGTGTTGCGTTGTGCGTGCGTGGGGGTGTGGGGGGGAGAGGGGTTTTTTTTTTCTTTTTTTTTCCCTTTCTCGTGCGCGGGGCGTGTGCGCGGGTGTGGACTGCCGGTGTCTGAGGCGCGCGTTTTCGGGTCGCTGTTTGCCATCTTCTGTGGAGCTCCACAGGTAGTGACCCCTTGGGAGGCTGTTGGCAGCCTTGGAACCTTCATGATGTCCCTTCCTCCCTTGGCACCATGCTGCGCGCATTCGACATGAGCATCCCCACCCAGTAGGTGGCGTGCCTGACAGCAAAGGCCCACACCATTTGGGGTATCGTGTACGCTCTGTCTGTGATGATCTGCAAGTTGCATGTCACATGTAACTTCAATGTTGGTCATTACCAGTAGGTGTTTCACCATACCCTTCGCCTGCAGCCTAGAAAATTCTTCCCCTCAGGGCCCAGGTTCTGGGAGGTCAGCAATCTGTAACAGATTGCTGGCACACGCCCCCGCGATTCGTCGTAAGGCAGGGGGTCAGACGACGCGATCTGCGCGTTGTGGAGATAGCCGGTCGAGCTCTCGCACAGAGAATCGACCTTGAGGCCCTGAACTTCATTCATTTCAGTAACAGTCAACGTTTATGGTGCTCATAATTCTTTTATGTTGCCGTACCCCAGGCGAGCCTGAGCACTGCTTCCACAAGAACGAGTGGCTGGACTGGCTCAAGAACCACTACCCCGAGTTCTACTACATCGAGCAGCCCCAGGCCTTCTACAATTCGGTCGACTACCTCTTCACCCAGGACAAAGTGTACAAGCCCCACCATGGGAGGGCCGTCTGGTACATCATTTGAATTAAAGGTTGCACACCATCGTGATATTAAGGGATCTATTACTGGCAGGGGAGAGGAGAAGGTCTTGCGCTACACCATCCAGGAAGGCCAGGACCAGCTGGCGATGCGGCGCATCAAGCGCAAGGACGAGTTCTGGTGTGCCGCCTGCCGCCTCTCGACCCTGCCCAACTGGGACGTGGAGGAGACTGCAGGTATAACTACAACTAAACTAAAACCAGTGGAAACCTTGTGAATGTCAACGTATTTTACAGAGGAGGGTCGCTGGATGCAGGACCAGAAAACCGCCTGCTGGCCGTTCACGGGGTCAATGGGAAGTGCCCCTACTGCGACAAGCCCCTGGTGGAGGGACGCCAGCAGCTGTTGGAGGACGCGCAGTAAGCTAAATTATTGCGATGTACTTGAGTGTGCCATTTGAACGCAGTTTGTCTACGTCTATTACAGCTGCGGCCACTGCTACCACAAGCACTGCTTGCTGCGCCACACCAAAAGCCCGGGGGAGAAGCCCCTCTGCAAGGCCTGTGGAGCCCCCATGAAGCATCCCGACCGCCGCCAGCTAGGCTAGAGGCTGAGATAGCCTGCCTTCCCTCCCTCCCTCCCTCCCTCCCAATACTGCTATTTTGGCTGTTTTTTTGTTTTTTCATTTGGGTTGGTGCTTTCCTTCCACGGGTGCTATTCTGCCGCCACGGGTGCTATTCTGCCACGTATTCGCCGATTTTCCCCCAGTGTGCTGCCTGCGCGATGCCCCATGCCCCAACTGCCTGGCCCTGTCCTCGGCAGTGCCCCCCCCCCCCCCACTTGAGTGATTGCCGCCCCGTGATCCATTTCATGTGCCTTTGCCATTGCCTTGCCGTTCCTAGGCGCTTGCCATTTCTATTTATGTCGTTCGCTCGCATGTGCCTTTGGGAGTTGAGGGTGGAAGAATTGGGAGGGGAGACGGAATTGCAGAGTGGAGAGTACGAAGGACACAACACACTGTGTAAGTATTCTGCGTTGAACCACATGTGCCACCAAAAAAAGTTTCCGGGAAAGTGGCGAAAGTCATCATCATGTATTGGTTTTTTTCCAACAGTGCTCACCCTTATTTTGGACGTTCATGTAGTCATCTGATTTCGGTTTTTTGTTAATGTGTCAGATCTGGACAACTTCCACTCTCGGGGGGGTCAAAAAAATCGTGCGCGGCTTCCTCGGCTAGCAGTCCTGTTTAGTGTCTACTGGAGGCAGCAAGCCATAATTGGTCTGTTATTGGAGCGTTTGGGCTGATTTGGTATTCTGGTTTTGTCAACCATTTGGCTTCCACGAAGTCTACTTCATAAAATTGTTGGGCATTTCCTGAATCTCTGGTGGCACTAGCAGTCCTGTTTAGTGTCTACTGGAGGCAGCAAGCCATAATTGGTCTGTTATTGGAGCGTTTGGGCTGATTTGGTATTCTGGTTTTGTCAACCATTTGGCTTCCACGAAGTCTTCTTCATCAAATAGTTGGCCATCTCCTGAATCTCTCGTGCCACCAGCAGTCCTGTCTAGTGTCTACTGGGGGCAGGAACCATAATTGATCTGTTATTGGCGCATTTGGGCTGATTTGGTATTCTGGTTTTGTCAACTGCTTGGCTTCCACGAAGTCAACTTGATCGAATAGTTGGGCATTTCCTGAATCTCTGGTGCACCAGCAGTCCTGTCTAGTGTCTACTGGAGGCAGGAAACCATAATTGATCTGTTATTGGTGCATTTGGGCTGATTTGGTATTCTGGTTTTGTCAACCATTTGGCTTCCACGAAGTCTTCTTCATCAAATAGTTGGCCATCTCCTGAATCTCTCGTGCCACCAGCAGTCCTGTCTAGTGTCTACTGGGGGTAGGAACCATAATTGATCTGTTATTGGCGCATTTGGGCTGATTTGGTATTCTGGCTTTGTCAACTGTTTGGCTTCCACAAAGTCAACTTCATCAAATAGTTGGCCATTTG
>JASAMZ010009151.1:0-18196 GCA_030248115.1 Linhomoeus sp. GSCO2_2 | reverse complement strand
TTACCATATTTTTTGACGACTTTGGCAAAATTTGCAGAAATACCTCTGAAAACTATTTTAGGCAGCACCTGGGTCTACAGTCGCAAGGTCGATTATCTGCACAAGTTGGTCTACGACACTCTGGAGATGCTGAGTCGTCGCAAGAAAGCCAACAAGACCGCTGGAAGTGCAGAATTTTGGCACGGTTTTGTGTTACTGTACATAGATCGGGACAACTTTGTCGGAACTTTTTCCATGTCCGAATACCGTAAAGTGCCGAATAGTTTCGCTCTCCTAATAGTTTCGTGTCTCCAATTAGTTTCGCCCCTGAGAGACGCATTGATTTAATAGTTTCGGGTCTCCAAATAGTTTCCCACAAAACTGTCGTTTAGCATGTAGAGCATAACTGAGGTGTAGAAATAGCTCAAGGACGAAGTAATTTTGCCTTAGCAGCAGCCAAATCAAGCTTTCCAACAGAAACGTTGCACTTATCTATGTTTTAGATGGTATTCTATCTTGTTATTATAGTTTTCTTTGACGTTCCTACTACATTTTGTCAGTGAATAAGAGGTTGAAATAATAGTTTCGGGTCTCCAAATAGTTTCGTGTCTCCAATTAGTTTCGCCCTTGAGAGACACATTGAAAAAATAGTTTCGCCCGAAACTAATCGGCACTTTACGGTACGTACAGTAGCCCATTTTCCACACAATGCAGGGTTGTAGGCCCTGAGTACATAGGTAGGTCTTTGGCAAATCTTGCCTCAGGCGACAACGACGAGGACGGCGCTGCGGGAGACGACGACGACCATGGGGGCAAAGGGGGGAAGAGGGGTCGGCACAAGGGCGCCCAGCATAAGAACCCCTTTGACGCGGACGAGTTCTTGAATCTGGACAACCTCAAGCCGGCCAAACTCTCCTCCATCAGGCTCAAGCCCAGGTGGGTGGAGGAGGGAGGTACTACGTGTACTACAGACATTTTTAGCACCCCAGCCTTGAAAAGGCGGAGTGCTGTGGGGCTGCCTCCGACTAACTTTTTCCACCCAAGATTTCTCTCGGGTGGTAGCTCCGATCGGGACGCGGTTTTTTCGCCCGGCCTCAGCCGGGCGAACCCCTACGAGAGCTCGGCGTGCGAGAGCCCGTGTTGCGCAACTCATGCATTCGAGCCGAGAGTGAGAGCCCATGTCGCGCAACTCACACATTCGAGCCGAGAGGGAGAGCCCGTGCTGCGCAACTCACACATTCGAGCCGTGAGTGAGAGCCCATGTCGCGCAACTCACGCATTCGAGTTGAGAGCAAGAGCCCGTGTCGCGCAACTCACGCATTCGAGCCGAGAGCGAGAGCCCGTGTCGCGCAACTCACACATTCGAGCCGAGAGTGAGAGCCCATGTCTCGCAACTCACGCATTCGAGCCCATTGGGGATGGCAGATCACAGATCTGTGATTTAGGCTAAACCCAGATTTGACTCGTTTTCGGCCAAAATTTGGCGGTGTGCACAACCCGAAAAGTGCGTAACTGAACCAAATTTTGCGGCTGTAAACACCCTTGACTGAATGGAAAATTGATATTTTCGCAGGGTGACAGATCAGGTGACAGATATTTTACCGTCCATAAACCACTGCTGACACCGGCTTTCCGTCTAGTGTGTAGAAACGCACATATTTGTGTAAATGTTATGTCCATTATTGCTGAAGTGTCGATGTAATCACATCGAGAAATTGGTGTACATACTCAAAAAAATCTGCTGGATCAGTGCATGGAAGCGACACAAGAAAAAGACAAGGGTGTAAACATAGTCACTCCATCCAGACAGATGTACACATCCTAACATACCTTGTGGCAGCAACGTGCATATACGACATACCCTAACACTGCCTACAACATCAGGTTGCATCCATATTACTACCAGGGTGTCACAATCAGAAACGAACTAATTTTCAACAAAAGATTTCAGCAACTTTAAACAGACATAAAGTGGGATTTCACATGCAGCAGTCTCCGACCAACCAAATGGGTTTCTTGATCCAACAGTATGACAATTGACTCTACCAACATCAGGCAGGGATGAAGAAATTATGATGACAGCTCAACTGTGCATCCAGGAAAGCACAGTCATTGTTTAGCAGTCATTTCTGCATGCATACATGCACTTCTATCACCATAACAACAGCACAGTTTTTGCACCCACTAATGATCTCGACATTTACTGGGTGTCTCAGAGCTGTATTGTACTTGAAAAAAGTCACACAGATTCAAATGGGTTTCTTGATCCGAATATATGACAATTGACTTCACCAACATCATGCAGGGATGAAAAAATTATGAAGACAGCTCAACTGTGCATCCAGAAAAGTGCAGCCATTGTTTGGCAGTAATTTCCGATTGCATACATGCATTTCTATCACAGTAATAACAGCACTTTCTACACCCAGTAATGATCCCAACATTACTGGGTGTCTCAGAGCTGTATTGTACCTGGCAAATTCACACAGATCCAAATGGGTTTCTTGATCTGAATATATCACAATTGACTTCACCAACATCATGCAGGAATGAAAAAAAATGAAGACAGCTCAACTGTGCATCCAGAAAAGCACAGCCATTGTTTGGCAGTAATTTCCGCATGCATACATCCATTTCTATCACAGTAATAACAGCACAGTTTCTACACCCACTAATGATCCCGGCATTTACTGGGTGTCTCAGAGCTGTATTGGACCTGGCAAATTCACACAGATCCAAATGGGTTTCTTGATCTGAATATATGACAATTGACTTCACCAACACCATGCAGGGATGAACAAAATATGATGACAGCTCAACTGTGCATCCAGAAAAGCGCAGTCATTGTTTTGGTAGCCCTTTCTGCATACATACATGCACTTCTATCACAGTAGTAAATTAACAGTTTCTATAGCCACTAATGATCTTGACATTTACTGGGTGTCTCAGAGCTGTATTGTACCTGGCAAATTCACACAGATCCAAAATGCTTGGTAGAAAAGCACAGTTATTGCTTGGTAGCCATTTCTGCATACATACATGCACTTCTATCACAGTAGTAAATTCACAGTTTCTATAGCCACTAATGATCTTGACATTTACTGGGTGTCTCAGAGCTGTATTGTACCTTGCAAATTCACACAGATCCAAAAGGGTTTCTTGATCCAAATATATGACAATTGACTTCACCAACATCATGCAGGGATGAACAAAATATGATGACAGCTCAACTGTGCATCCAGAAAAGTGCAGTTATTGCCTGGTAGTCATTTCCGCATGCATATATGCCTTCTATCACAGTAATAACAGCACAATTTTTACACCCACTAATGATCTTGACATTTACTGGGTGTCTCAGAGCTGTATTGTACCTGGCAAATTCACACAGATCCAAATGGGTTTCTTGATCCAAATATATGACAATTGACTTCATCAACATCATGCACAGATGAACAAAATATGATGACAGCTCAACTGTGCATCCAGAAAGGCGCAGTTATTGCTTGGTAGTCATTTCCGCATGCATACATGCCTTCTATCACAGTAATAACAGCACAGTTTTTACACCCACTAATGATCTTGACATTTACTGGGTGTCTCAGAGCTGTATTGTACCTGGCAAATTCACACAGATCCAAATGGGTTTCTTGATCTGAATATATGACAATTGACTTCACCAACATCATGCAGGGATGAACAAAATATGATGACAGCCCAACTGTGCATCCAGAAAAGCACATTTATTGCTTGGTAGTCATTTCCGCATGCATACATGCCTTCTATCTACAAAGATTTCAGCAACTTTAAACAGACACAAAGTGGGATTTCACATGCAGCAGTCTCCGACCAACCAAATGGGTTTCTTGATCCAACAGTATGACAATTGACTCTACCAACATCAGGTAGGGATGAAGAAATTATGATGACAGCTCAACTGTGCATCCAGGAAAGCACAGTCATTGTTTAGCAGTCATTTCTGCATGCATACATGCACTTCTATCACCATAACAACAGCACAGTTTTTGCACCCACTAATGATCTCGACATTTACTGGGTGTCTCAGAGCTGTATTGTACTTGAAAAAAGTCACACAGATTCAAATGGGTTTCTTGATCCGAATATATGACAATTGACTTCACCAACGTCATGCAGGGATGAAAAAATTATGAAGACAGCTCAACTGTGCATCCAGAAAAGTGCAGTCATTGTTTGGCAGTAATTTCCACATGCATACATGCATTTCTATCACAGTAATAACAGCACTTTCTACACCCAGTAATGATCCCAACATTACTGGGTGTCTCAGAGCTGTATTGTACCTGACAAATTCACACAGATCCAAATGGGTTTCTTGATCTGAATATATCACAATTGACTTCACCAACATCATGCAGGAATGAAAAAAATATGAAGACAGCTCAACTGTGCATCCAGAAAAACACAGTCATTGTTTGGCAGTCATTTCTGCATGCATACATGCATTTCTATCACAGTAATAACAGCACAGTTTCTACACCCACTAATGATCCTGGCATTTACTGGGTGTCTCAGAGCTGTATTGGACCTGGCAAATTCACACAGATCCAAATGGGTTTCTTGATCCGAATATATGACAATTGACTTCACCAACACCATGCAGGGATGAACAAAATATGACGACAGCTCAACTGTGCATCCAGAAAAGCGCAGTCATTGTTTTGGTAGCCCTTTCTGCATACATACATGCACTTCTATCACAGTAGTAAATTCACAGTTTCTATAGCCACTAATGATCTTGACATTTACTGGGTGTCTCAGAGCTGTATTGTACCTGGCAAATGCACACAGATCCAAAATGCTTGGTAGAAAAGCACAGTTATTGCTTGGTAGCCATTTCTGCATACATACATGCACTTCTATCACAGTAGTAAATTCACAGTTTCTATAGCCACTAATGATCTTGACATTTACTGGGTGTCTCAGAGCTGTATTGTACCTGGCAAATTCACACAGATCTAAATGGGTTTCTTGATCCGAATATATGACAATTGACTTCACCAACATCATGCAGGGATGAACAAAATATGATGACAGCTCAACTGTGCATCCAGAAAAGCGCAGTTATTGCCTGGTAGTCATTTCCACATGCATACATGCCTCCCATCACAGTAATAACAGCACAGTTTTTTCACCCACTAATGATCTTGACATTTACTGGGTGTCTCAGAGCTAGGGTTGTCAACAAAAACTCCGAGTTAAAAAACTAAAAACTGTAAAAAACTAATCTTCAGTTTTCTAACAATGGAGGATTAAAAAACTCTAAATAAATAACTGAATTCAAATTAGTTTTTTAATTAAAAAACAAAAAATAACTCGAGGCTAGTTATTTAAATCAGTTAAAAAACTTAAATAACTAAGCTCTAGTTATTTAAACTAGTTATTTAATTCTTAGTTTTTTAACTAGTTATTTAACAATGAAGTCTGGTCAGGCTGCCTATTTTCTGCTATTAAAATCTTGCATTTCTTGGCACATGTTGTACTATTTCGATCATATTGGCACCGTCAGAGCACCATTCAGTGTCCTGACACTATGTACTGAACATTTGACAAGAAACAACAGTACATTTCTGGGTCAAGTTTTGCCATACCAGCTAAAAAACTAGTTTTTATTAAAAAACTACTCAAGTTTTTTAATTGCTTGAAATTTAAAAAACTTAAATAACTGAAACCGAGTTTTTTAAATCTGTTAAAAAATTTAAATAACTACCACCTAGTTTTTAACTGGTTAAAAACAAAAATTAACTCGTCAGGAGTTTTTGTTGACAACCCTGCTCAGAGCTGTATTGTACCTGGCAAATTCACACAGATCCAAATGGGTTTCTTGATCCAAATATATGACAATTGACTTCATCAACATCATGCAGGGATGAACAAAATATGATGACAGCTCAACTGTGCATCCAGAAAAGTGCAGTCATTGCTTGGTAGCCATTTCTGCATACATACATGCACTTCTATCACAGTAGCAAATTCACCGTTTCTACACCCACTAATGATCCCGACATTTACTGGGTGTCTCAGAGCTGGATTGTACCTGGCAAATTCACACAGATCTAAATGGGTTTCTTGATCCGAATATATGACAATTGACTTCACCAACATCATGCAGGGATGAACAAAATATGATGACAGCTCAACTGTGCATCCAGAAAGGCGCAGTTATTGCTTGGTAGTCATTTCCGCATGCATACATGCCTTCTATCACAGTAATAACAGCACAGTTTTTACACCCACTAATGATCTTGACATTTACTGGGTGTCTCAGAGCTGTATTGTACCTGGCAAATTCACACAGATCCAAATGGGTTTCTTGATCCGAATATATGACAATTTCATGTAAAAGTGCCTAAAGGCAGAAAGATGAATATGTTCCTGGTGTGAAGCATGTAAAAGCAAGAGTATTAAACGATATTCCATTAGTGTAACAAATGCGGCGCTTCGCGCCGCCCACCAATTTGTAAGAGAAATATTAGTAGGTACCGGCATTAATTCAGGGAAAGCATTTTCGACTAAACTTATCCACACAAAACTGCGCAAAGGTCACAACGACACGCTAAGATGTGCCGAATATGTTGCCGCGTGTCGTTGTGACCTTTGCGCAGTTTTGTGTGGATAAGTTTAGTCGAAAATGCTTTCCCTGAATTAATGCCGGTACCTACTAATATTTCTCTTACAAATTGGTGGGCGGCGCGAAGCGCCGCATTTGTTACGCTAATGGAATATCGTTTAATACTCTTGCTTTTACATGCTTCACACCAGGAACATATTCATCTTTCTGCCTTTAGGCACTTTTACATGAAATACTCTTACTTTTTTATTGGCTGAGCCAGTCAACCAATCAACTTAAACGAGTAGTCCACCTTGAGACATGAATGTTTAGGCTCTCGAACGAACGGAATCCCTTTTAGTAACGTACGAAGCGAGTAGGACAATTTTTGGGCACGTTTGCATTGCAGGGGTTCCTGAACGAGCGGGATCACTTTGAGGCGCGCACAAAACGAGTAGGACAATTTTGGGGCACGTAAGCAGCGGCTCCTGAACTCTGCCAAGAAGCTTCAGGAGGGACAGGGGTAAGGGGTAGGGAGGGACAGGGGCAAGGGGATTGCAGGACACAATTAGAGCAAGGTTTATGGTTGAGGGTCAAGAATATTACCCCTTGCTTTGTATGCAGGTAAAAAATCTGACCCCTTGCACAGTTGAAGGCCAAAAATCTCACCCCTTGGTTTGTATGAGGTATATGAACTCTGGCCCATTGGTTTGTGTGAAGCTCGCTGTTGGATTCTCTTCTACAGGGAGGTTGTGCGTTGACAGATGGAGTCTGCGGACCCTCATGAATCAATTCTTCTCGTTAAGACGGTTTATTTGAGCCCCAACACGACTAGGTTCGGATAAGGCAACACTGAGTAGTGGCCAGACCACGTTTACGTGGCTCCACGTGGACATGGTGCGTGGTACGGGGTCGCCGATGGCGCTATTGGATTCCTCTCGTCGAGACGGTTTCAACGAACCCCAGCAACGCCATGTTCCGACCAACCAATCAAAAGTTGTGCCCTGACCACGTTTGCGTGGCCGCCGCGTGGACGTGGTGCGTGGTACGGGGTCGCGGATAGCACCATTGTAATTTTCTCGTCGAGACGCTTCAAACGAACCCCTACAACGCTATGTTTGGATGAGCCAATAAAAAGTTGACTTTTGAGGCACCTTTTTGCAAAAATAGCGCTCATGGTTAATTTGGGGGCGACGGCATTGGTACCATTGAACTTTTCTCGTCGAGACGCTTCAAACGAACCCCTATTTGATATGGTTCTGATGTGTTTTGAATTTGTTAACAATTTGTCAGTATACTGAAACTCCCTTTCGCAGACGACATGTTTGCCCCCAGGGCATGCGTGGTAGATCGGAGGGGGTCGGCGTGGTCACCGTTGGATTCTACGCGTCAAGGCGGTTCTGCTGATGCTAAATTTAATTAAGTTTAACTGACTAATTAACTAAATAAGTAAAGGTTTCATCTCTACCGCGTATGCCTGTAGACGAGCACGTTGACATCGTAGTCCGTAGACGAGGAAGGGTCACTGGTATGCCACTTTTAGAGGTCACTGGTATGTCACTGACAGATCACTGGTAGCTTGGACTTATTGATTGCGCTTGAGCTTATTAGAGACACTCGCACAAAACGAGTAGGACAATTTTGGGGACGTATGTATGCAGGGGCTCCTGAACGAGCGGGGGAACACCTTAAGGCACGCACAAAATGAGTAGGACAATTTTGGGGCACGTATGCAGGGGCTCCTGACTGGGGGGGGGGGGGGCGCTTAGATGCTGCATTGTACGCGCACAACCGTTTGTGGAGACAACAATAGAAGGCGACTCGACGAGATGAGGATGGACGTTAGAGCGTGATCTGGAGGAGAAGGAGAAGAAGAAGAAGAAGAAGAAGGAGAAGAATTCACCCCCCGCCCGTGGGACAAGAAACGCGCCGCGATCCTTTTTGCGCCTGTAACTTTCGCTACACTTAACCGATTTTGACCAAATTTGGAATTTAATCTGTTTATGATAAAGTCCTTTAGTGTACCAAATTTCAACCAATTCCGTTCAGTACAGCCCGAGAAATAAATGTCGTGACGATGGGAAAAGGCGCGCGTGGCCTGGATGGAACATATTATGGTCTGGCGCTGCCGCGCCAGCCATGATTGACTTCACCAACATCATGCAGGGATGAACAAAATAGGATGACAGCTCAACTGTGCATCCAGAAAAGTGCAGTCATTGTTTTGGTAGCCATTTCTGCATACATACATGCACTTCTATCACAGTAGTAAATTCACAGTTTTGATAACCACTAATGATCCCAACATGTATGCATGTGTCCCAGCATGTGGGTACTGCCAAGCGCCTTTCCCATCATGTTGACTCTGGGGCATCGGTGTCCCAACCGGAGGTCTTGGGTTGGTGGTGCCTGTCTCATGGGGCTGGCCTTGGGGAATGAGTGTCCCATTGGGTGGGTGTTTTATTGGGTGGGCAGCTATTCCATCAGTCCAGCTATCCCATCAGTCCAGCAAATTGGGCCCCGGTGTCCCATCGGTCTGTGATTGGTGGGCTGGACAGGAGGTGGGGCCCATTACAAAACCGACCACGGCTGCCTTCTATTGTAGGCTCTGAAACAAACACGCATTATGCAAGCTGAATTAATGATCAATCCATGCCCGTAAATAGGTGTATGTACAGAAAACAGTGAAGGCATAGTAGCCTCACACTGGAGTAGGACACCCAGTAATAACTGCCACCACAGAGGAATGTCACCATCTCTACTAATGTGACAATCTCCTGAGACTAGATGGTCAGTTCAAAGGATCGAACCTTGAGTTTCATATTTGTTGACTAACAACAACAAAGAGGACTGATCCACTCACCCTATCCTTACCTTTTCCATGGCGGGTGTTGACAGCCACTTTTTGAGACCACCAGCTGCGGCTGGTAAGATCGTTGTATATGCACGTGGCCATTCTGATACAGATCATAGCTGAACAGTCCAAACGGATAGGTATTGAAGCAGTGTCCAAACGCAGTTGGCTGTTAGAATGGATACGGTGTCCGAATGTGGTTCACGTGATGCGAGAATGACATGCGTGCTTATCCGCTGCATCGGGCCAATACATCATGTATCTGTGGGTAGGATTTTCGATATTGACATGCAACACTGCGGCAGCAATCTATGCGATGAAGACAACAGACAATCTGGTGGCTCAACACTGAAGCGCGAAGATTACGGTTTCACGTTGTGAACAGTGGTTTGTACACAGAAGAATGACAAGTGATCAATCGATTGACAATGGATGTGCACATCATCATGATAAGAATTGTAGGTTTTACACGTAATTTGGGGTGTGACATTTCGACATCGACCAATTGCGTTTGCGCACCCAGACGTAGGGTGACAGACGTCTGTCAGGGGGGAGGAGGGGTGACAGACGTCTGCCATCTCCATTGGGCTACCAACTGCGCCTGGAACTTTGGCTGAGCAGCCAAGCCAGCTGGACTTTGGAGTTTCCTGTGGAGCCAAGAAGTCGCCTGCCTCCCTGGTTGAAGGTGAAGCCGTCTCCAAGAACCCTGGTGTACCCCCTTACTGAGCGACCTGGAAGTCGCCGCTGCCTGCCGAGTCGACGGACCGGAGGAGCCATTGGAGCCGCTGCGAGGAACCCGCAGAACTGAAGGGGGAGACGCGCTGTTTCGGGACCCGCTGCTGCTGCAGCAGAGTGAGCTCGCGACTGAGTGTCGGAGCAAGCGGCAGGAAGCCGCCTGAGCACCTGACGAGGTGCCAAGGAGAGCCGCCGTGGAGGGGGGTATTTCACGGGGCGTGGGTCCGAACGATGACTGGTTGCACTGGAGAGTGCGGAGGAGAGGAGGGACTGTCTTGCCCGGGACTGCCACTACTGCCGATCCGCGCCAACGCCACCTGCCCAGCTGCTGCAAGAGGGCGCGACAAGTGTGAGCCGTTGACCCGTAGTATGAAAAGCTGAGATTTGAATTTTCGTTCGGATGTGGTGCGCGCCTCTACTGTTAGCCATGTTAGGTGGATTTACGCAACGAGGACGTTGCTAAGTCTAGGCGTTGAGGACTGTAGCGAAGTGTTATTTGTGTATTTGGAATGTGTCGTTAAAGGGTAATTACGGTATGCCATGCTGTGTCGCTTTTGTCTTTGAAGTTTGGTAATGGGTTCTAGTTTGGTTGCTGTCGTACTGGTTCCCATATCACCTCACGCTGAGCGCGGCGCGCGGTGATCGCCTTTGATGTTCCTGTCTCCCTTTCGCTCTGTCTTGAGATCGCTCATTCAGTTTTGTCCTACCTCCAGTTTCCCATCGCCTTTCTAACCCCCCCCCCCCCCCCCTCTCTTCCTTGGTTTGTGTTCTGTACAGTGGTACGTTCGTCTGTGAGCTGTCGCCAAACGTGGAAGTCAGTGGAATAAGCAAATTACATACCTGCACGTCCGAACCGCCCAAAACGACCCTTCATTACACTGGACGCCGTTAAGCGGGCTCGAAAACGCCCAGCCCCGACCGTTAGGAATTTCCCTGTCAAGCGCCTACCCCATTGGGGATGGCAGATCACAGATCTGTGATTTAGGCTAAACCCAGATTTGACTCGTTTTTGGCCAAAATTTGGCGGTGTGCACAACCCGAAAAGTGTGTAACTGAACCAAATTTTGCGGCTGTAAACACCCTTGACTGAATGGAAAATCGATATTTTCGCAGGGTGACAGATCAGGTGACAGATATTTTACCATCCATAAACCACTTCTGACACCGGCTTTCCGTCTAGTGTGTAGAAACGAACATATTTGTGTAAATGTTATGTCCATTAGTGCTGAAGTGTCGATGTAATCACATCGAGAAATTGGTGTACATACTCAAAAAAAATCTGCTGGATCAGTGCATGGGAGTGACACAAGATAAAGACAAGGGTGTAAACATAGTCACTCCATCCGGACAGATGTACACATCCTAACATACATTGTGGCAGCAACGTGCATATACGACATACCCTAACACTGCCTACAACATCGGGTTGCATCCATATTACTACCAGGGTGTCACAATCAGAAACGAACTAATTTTCAACAAAAGATTTCAGCAACTTTAAACAGACATAAAGTGGGATGTCACATGCAGCAGTCTCTGACCAACCAAATGGGTTTCTTGATCCAACAGTATGACAATTGACTCTACCAACATCAGGCAGGGATGAAGAAATTATGATGACAGCTCAACTGTACTGGTTCCCATATCATCTCACGCTGAGCGCGGGCGCGCCGATAGGCGCGCGGTGATCGCCTTTGATGTTCCTGTCTCCCTTTCGCTCTGTCTTGAGATCTCTCATTCAGTTTTGTCCTACCTCCAGTTTCCCATCGCCTTTCTAATCCCCCCCCCCCCCTCTCTTCCTTGGTTTGTGTTCTGTACAGTGGTACGTTCGTCTGTGAGCTGTCGCCAAACGTGGAAGTCAGTGGAATAGGCAAATTACATACCTGCACGTCCGAACCGCCCAAAACGACCCTTCACTACAACGTCGCGCCTGGCGGGTCTCAATTGAGGCTTAGCGCGACCACCAACTTCAGGGCGCGCGGAGCGCGCCCTGAAGTCGGTCACCGGCCGCGTTAAGCCTAAGTTTCGACCCGCCAGACTGCGACGCCGACTGACTCTTGTGCACTGTGGGCGCAGGGCGAGCCTATGTAAGCATAGCCTGAATTCAAACGAGAATCCTGCTTGAACTTTATAGAGCGCCCGTCACAAGAGTGCCGACGAGTGGGGTGCACTCAGTCAGTAATTTTGTGGGGTGCACGCAGTCAGTAATTCTGGACGCCAGCCAGGTTCATGTTGGGTGCACTCAGTCAGTAAAAGGGGTGCACGCAGTCAGTAAAAGGGGTGCACTCATTCAGATTTTACCCATTCGAGCCGAGAGCGAGAGCCCGTGTCGCGCAACTCATGCATTCGAGCCGAGAGCGAGAGCCCGTGTCGCGCAACTCACGCATTCGAGCCGAGAGTGAGAGCCCATGTCGCGCAACTCACACATTCGAGCCGAGAGTGAGAGCCCATGTCGCGCAACTTACACATTCAAGCCGAGAGCAAGAGCCCGTGTTGCGCAACTCACGCATTCGAGCCGAGAGCGAGAGCCCGTGTCGCGCAACTCACACATTCGAGCCGAGAGTGAGAGCCCATGTCGCGCAACTCACGCATTCGAGCCGAGAGCGAGAGCCCGTGTTGCGCAACTCACGCATTCGAACAAAGAGCGAGAGCCCCTGTCGAGAAACTCAAGCAATCGAGCATAGAGCGAGAGCCCGTGTCGCGCAACTCACGCATTCGAGCTGAGAGCGAGAGCCCGTGTCGCGCAACTCATGCATTCAAGCCGAGAGCGAGAGCCCGTGTCGCGCAACTCACACATTCGAGCCGAGAGTGAGAGCCCATGTCGCGCAACTCGCGCATTCGAGCCGAGAGCAAGAGCCCGTGTCGCGCAACCCACGCATTCAAGCCGAGAGCGAGAGCCCGTGTCGCGCAACTCATGCATTCGAGCCGAGAGCGAGAGCCCGTGTCACGCAACTCACGCATTCGAGCCGAGAGTGAGAGCCCATGTCGCGCAACTCACGCATTCGAGCCGAGAGCGAGAGCCCGTGTTGCGCAACTCACTCATTCGAGCCGAGAGCGAGGACCCATGTCGCGCAACTCACCCATTCGAGCCGAGAGCGAGAGCCCGTGTTGCGCAACTCACGCATTGGAGCCGAGAGCGAGAGCCTGTGTCGCGCAACTCACGCATTCGAGCCGAGAGCGAGAGCCCGTGTCGCGCAACTCACGCATTCAAGCCGAGAGCGAGAGCCCGTGTCGCGCAACTCATGCATTCAAGCCGAGAGCGAGAGCCCGTGTCGCGCAACTCACACATTCGAGCCGAGAACGAGAGCCCGTGTCGCGCAACTCATGCATTCGAGCCGAGAGCGAGAGCCCGTGTTGCGCAACTCACGCATTCGAGCCGAGAGCGAGAGCCCGTGTCGCGCAACTCATGCATTCGAGCCGAGAGTGAGAGCCCATGTCGCGCAACTCACACATTCGAGCCGAGAGGGAGAGCCCCTGTCGCGCAACTCACGCATTCGAGCCGAGAGCTAGAGCCCGTGTTGCGCAACTCATGCATTCGAGCCGAGAGCGAGAGCCCGTGTCGCGCAACTCACACATTCGAGCCGAGAGTGAGAGCCCATGTCGCGCAACTCACGCATTCGAGCCGAGAGCGAGAGCCCGTGTTGCGCAACTCACACATTCGAGCCGAGAGCGAGGACCCATGTCGCGCAACTCACACATTCGAGCCGAGAGCGAGAGCCCGTGTTGCGCAACTCACGCATTCGAGCCGAGAGCGAGAGCCCATGTCGCACAACTCATGCATTTGAGCCGAGAGCGAGAGCCCGTGTCGCGCAACTCACACATTCGAGCCGAGAGTGAGAGCCCATGTCGCGCAACTCACTCATTCTAGCCGAGAGAGAGAGCCCGTGTCTCGCTACTCAGTCATTCTAGCCGAGAGCGAGAGCCCGTGTCGCGCAACTCATGCATTCTAGCCGAGAACGAGAGCCCGTGTCGCGCAACTCACACATTCGAGCCGAGAGCGAGAGCCCGTGTCGCGCAACTCATGCATTCGAGCCGAGAGCGAGGGCCCATGTTGCGCAACTCACGCATTCGAGCCGAGAGCGAGAGCCCGTGTCGCGCAACTCATGCATTCGAGCCGAGAGTGAGAGCCCATGTCGCGCAACTCACACATTCGAGCCGAGAGGGAGAGCCCATGTCGCGCAACTCACGCATTCTAGCCGAGAGCAAGAGCCAGTGTTGCGCAACTCATGCATTCGCGCCGAGAGCGAGAGCCCGTGTCGCGCAACTCACACATTCGAGCCGAGAGTGAGAGCCCCTGTCGCGCAACTCACGCATTCGAACCGAGAGCGAGAGCCCGTGTCGCGCAACTCACGCATTCGAGCGCGAGCCGAGAGCGAGAGCCCGTGTCGTGCAACTCATGCATTCGAGCCGAGAGCGAGAGCCCATGTTGCGCAACTCACGCATTCGAGCCGAGAGTGAGAGCCCCTGTCGCGCAACTCACGCATTCGAGTCGAGAGCGAGAGCCCGTTTTGCGCAACTCACGCATTCGAGCCGAGAGCGACAGCCCGTGTCGCGCAACTCAAGCATTCGAGCCGAGAGTGAGAGCCCATGTCGCGCAACTCACACATTCGAGCCGAGAGTGAGAGCCCATGTCGCGCAACTTACGCATTCGAGCCGAGAGCAAGAGCCCGTGTTGCGCAACTCACGCATTCGAGCCGAGAGCGAGAGCCCGTGTAGCGCAACTCATGCATTCGAGCCGAGAGCGAGAGCCCATGTCGCGCAACTCACGTATTCGAGCCGAGAGCGAGAGCCCATGTCGCGCAACTCACGCATTCGAGCTGAGAGCGAGAGCCCGTGTCGCGCAACTCATGCATTCGAGCCGGGACGGGGGGGGGGGGGGGGGGGGGGGGGCGGGGGCGGCGGCGGGGGGGGCGGGCGGGGGGGGGGGGGGGGGGGGGGGGGGGGGGGGGGGGGGGGGGGGGGGGGGGGGGGGGGTGGGGGGGGGGGGGGGGGGGGTGGGGGGGGGGGGGGGGGGGGGCGGGGGGGGGGGGGGGGGGGGGGGGTGGCGAGAGCCCGTGTCACGCAACTCACGCATTCGAGCCGAGAGCAAGAGCCCTTGTTGCGCAACTCACGCATTCTAGCCAAGAGCGAGAGCCCGTGTTGCGCAACTCACACATTCGAGCCGAGAGCGAGAACCCATGTCGCGCAACTCATGCATTCGAGCCGAGAGCGAGAGCCCGTGTTGCGCAACTCACACATTCGAGCCAAGAGCGAGAGCCAGTGTCGCGCAACTCATGCATTCGAGCTGAGAGTGAGAGCCCGTGTCGCGCAACTCACACATTCGAGCCGAGAGCGAGATCCCGTGTCGCGCAACTCAGGCATTTGAGCCGATAGGGAGAGCCCATGTCGCGCAACTCACGCATTCGAGCCGAGAGCGAGAGCCCATGTCGCGCAACTCGTGCATTCAAGCTGAGAGCAAGAGCCCATGTCGCGCAACTCACTCATTCGAGCCGAGAGCGAGAGCCCATGTTGCGCAACTCACGCATTCGATCCAAGAGCGAGAGCCCGTGTCGCGCAACTCACGCATTCGAGCCGATAGTGAGAGCCCATGTCGCGCAACTCACGCATTCGAGCCGAGAGCAAGAGCCCGTGTCGCGCAACTCATGCATTCCAGCCGAGAGTGAGAGCCCATGTCGCGCAACTCGTGCATTCAAGCTGAGAGCGAGAGCCCATGTCGCGCAACTCGTGCATTCAAGCCGAGAGCGAGAGCCCATGTCGCGCAACTCACGCATTCGAGCCGATAGCGAGAGCCTATGTAGCGCAACTCACGCATTCGAGCCGAGAGCGAGAGCCCATGTCGCGCAACTCACGCATTCGAGCCGATAGTGAGAGCCCATGTCGCGCAACTCACGCATTCGAGCCGAGAGCGAGAGCCCGTGTTGCGCAACTCATGCATTCAAACCGAGAGCGAGAGCCCATGTCGCGCAACTCACACATTCGAGCCGAGAGTGAGAGCCCATGTCGCGCAACTCACGCATTCGAGCCGAGAGCGAGAGCCCGTGTTGCGCAACTCACGCATTCGAGCCAAGAGCGAGAGCCCATGTCGGGCAACTCACACATTCGAGCCAAGAGCAAGAACCCATGTCGCGCAACTCACGCATTCGAGCCGAGAGCGAGAGCCCATGTTGCGCAACTCACGCATTCGAGCCGAGAGCGAGAGCCCGTGTCGCGCAACTCACGCATTCGAGCCGATAGTGAGAGCCCATGTCGCGCAACTCACGCATTCGAGCCGAGAGCGAGAGCCCGTGTCGCGCAACTCATGCATTCGAGCCGAGAGCGAGAGCCCATGTCGCGCAACTCACGCATTAGAGCCGAGAGCGAGAGCCCGTGTCGCGCAACTCACGCATTCGAGCCGAGAGCGAGAGCCCGTGTCGCGCAACTCACGCATTCGAGCCGAGAGCAAGAGCCCGTGTTGCGCAACTCACACATTCGAGCCGAGAGCAAGAGCCCGTGTCGCGCAACTCACGCATTCGAGCCGAGAGCGAGAGCCCATGTCGCGCAACTCACGCATTCAAGCCGAGAGCGAGAGCCCGTGTTGCGCAACTCACCCATTCGAGCCGAGAGCAAGAGCCCGTGTCGCGCAACTCACGCATTCTAGCCGAGAGCGAGAGCCCATGTCGCGCAACTCACGCATTCAAGCCGAGAGCGAGAGCCCGTGTCGCGCAACTCACGCATTTGAGCCGAGAGCGAGAGCCCCTGTCGCGCAACTCACGCATTCTAGCCGAGAGCGAGAGCCCATGTCGCGCAACTCACGCATTCGAGCCGAGAGCGAGAGCCATGTCGCGCAACTCATGCATTCGAGCTGAGAATGAGAGCCGGTGTTGGGCAACGACGCATTCGAGCTGAGAGTGAGAGCCCGCGTCGCCAACTCGATGCATTCAAGCCGAGAGCGAGAGCCCGTGTCACGCAACTCACATATTCGAGCCGAGAGCGAGAGCCTGTGTCGCGCAAATCACGCATTCGAGCCGAGAGCGAGAGCCCATGTCGCGCAACTCACTCATTCGAGCCGATCGCGAGACCCAGTGACGCGCAACTCACGCATGCGAGCCGTGAGCGAGCGCCCATGTCGCGCAACTCACGCATTCGAGCCGAGAGCGAGACCCCATGCGGCGCAAATCACGTATTCGACCCGAGAGAGAGCCCCTGTCGCGCAACTCACGCATTCGAGCCGAGAGCGAGAGCCCGTGTCGCGCAACTCACGCATTCGAGCCGAGAGTGAGAGCCAATGTCGCGCAACTCACGCATTCAAGCCGAAAGCGAGAGCCCATGTCGCGCAACTCACGCATTCGAGCTGAGAGCGAGAGCCCATGTCGCGCAACTCACGCATTCGAGCCGAGAGCAAGAGCCCGTGTCGCGCAACTCACACATTCGAGCCGAGAGCGAGAGCCCATGTCGCGCAACTCACGCATTCGAGCCGAGAGCGAGAGCCCGTGTCGCGCAACTCAGGCATTCGAGCCGATAGAGAGAGCCCATGTTGCGCAACTCACGCATTCGAGCTGAGAGCGAGAGCCCATGTCGCGCAACTCACGCATTCAAGCCGAGAGCGAGAGCCGGTGTCGCGCAACTCACACATTCGAGCCGAGAGTGAGAGCCCATGTCGCGCAACTCACGCATTCGAGCCGAGAGCGAGAGCCCATGTCGTGCAACTCAAGCATTCGAGCTGAGAGTGAGAGCCCATGTCGCGCAACTCACGCATTCGAGCCGAGAGCGAGAGCCCATGTCGTGCAACTCATGCATTCGAGCTGAGAGTGAGAGCCCGTGTCGGGCAACTCACGCATTCGAGCCGAGAGCGAGAGCCCGGTGTCTGCCACGCATTCAGGCCGAGAGCAAGAGCCCATGTCGCGCAACTCACGCATTCCTGCAGAGAGAGAGAGCCCATGTCGCGCAACTCACGCATTCGAGCCGAGAGCGAGAGCCCATGTCGTGCAACTCATGCATTCGAGCTGAGAGTGAGAGCCCGGCGTCGGGCAACTTGATGCATTCGAGCCGAGAGCGAGAGCCCG
>JASAMZ010009150.1:0-14157 GCA_030248115.1 Linhomoeus sp. GSCO2_2 | reverse complement strand
TTGACGTTCTTGGTTCATTTACATATTGTCTTCTATGCCTTTTTCAGTACTTTGAAAATTTAAATTTTTGAATTTCCCGCCAACGGGGTCTCGCAGCGTGACCCCATATGTCGTGCAGGTTGCCCACCCACTAGGCCTACCCAACGCAAAAGACCGTTTGCAAATTGGCCGCTTCACGCGCGAGCTACATCCGTTGTAATTTTCTGCGTTTCGCGCACAAACGCTATATACCCCACACTTTTTTTCGCCCGCCCTCAGGCGGGCGACACCCTAGGAGAGCTCGGCGTGCGTGCGTGCGTGCGTCCGTCCGTGCGTCCGTCCGTGCGTCCGTCTGTTACGCTCTCGGATCTCGGCGTTGGGAAGCCGTAGAGAGGAGATCTTGGGCTCTACGGATAGGTCTCGACTCACTGATCATTCAGCTAAGAGGTTTCGAAATTCAAAAGTTTGAATTGCGCGCGCTACAGTAACCCGAAGGTCAAAACGCAAAACGGCTCTAACTCGCTCGTGTTACGTCGTAGAGCGGCAATCGACACGTCAGGTGAAAGCTCTCGACGTGTTCTTTCATGCGTCTGCAAAAGTTTGTTCAATTACGCAAACACGCACCGCGGAAAACGCCATTCTCGGCGTTTTGACGCTAAAATCGCTCTAACGCGCTCAACTTACATCGTAGGGAGACGATCTCGAGCTTTTTGGATAGCTCCCGACTCACTGATCATTTGTTCTCCCATTGGTCGAAACTCAAAAGTTTGAATTTCGCGAATTACAGTAACTCGAAGGTGCAAAAGCACAAAACGGCTCTAACTCGATCGTCTTACGTCGTAGAGTGGCAATCGACGCGCCAGGTGAAAGCTCTCGACGTGTTCTTTCATGCGGCTACAAAAGTTTGCTCAATTACGCAAGCACGCACCGCGGAAAACGCCATTCTCGGCATTTTACGCTAAAATCGCCCTAACGCGCTCAACTTGCATCGTAGAGAGACGATCTCGAGCTTTTTGGATAGCTCCCGACTCACTGATCATTTGTTCTCCCATTGGTCGAAACTCAAAAGTTTGAATTTCGCGAATTACAGTAACTCGAAGGTGCAAAAGCACAAAACGGCTCTAACTCGCTCGTCTTACGTCGTAGAGTGGCAATCGACGCGCCAGGTGAAAGCTCTCGACGTGTTCTTTCATGCGGCTACAAAAGTTTGCTCAATTACGCAAACACGCACCGCGGAAAACGCCATTCTCGGGATTTTGACGCAAGGCTCGCTCTAACTCGCTCAACTTGCGTCGTAGAGAGATGATCTTGAGCTTATTGGATAGAACTCGACTCAATGATCATTCGTTCTCCCACTGGTCGAAACTGAAAAGTTTGAATTTCGCGAGTTACAGTAACTCGAAAGTGCAAAAGCACAAAGCGGCTCTAACTCGCTCGTCTTGCGTCGTAGAGCCGCAATCGACACGTCAGGTGAAAGCTCTCGGCGTGCTCTTTCATGCGGCAGCAATAAATTTTTCAATAACGCAAGCACGCACTGCAGAAAACGCCATTCTCGAGATTTTAACACTAAGATTGCTCTTTGCAACATGCAGAAGTGCGACACGGTGTGATTGCTCGTAGTGTGCTCTTTTGTGCTCTGTCAATTGTTTGCCAAAACTTTTACAACTTTTTGTCACTTTTTTAAAGCGTTGCTTGAAAGAGGGATGTTCTTGCTCTAAAAGCCAAATCGCGGGCGAAATCAATATTGCTATGCAATACTCTCTTGCGAAGCGGGGGCTCATGAAGCGGAGCATGCGGGCGTTGAACTCTCGCAGTCTCTGCAGAAAGAACGCAACTCTTTGCAATGTCAGTCAGAATACAAACTCAAGTTTTTAATACCGGAGCTTGTTCGCCCGGCCTCAGCCGGGCGAACCCCTACGAGAGCTTATCGTCCGTGCGTCCGTCCGTCTGTGCGTTCGTCACGCTCTCAGATCTCGGCGTTGGTAAGTCGTAGGAAGGCGATCTTGGGCTCTACGGAAAGGTCTTGACTCACTGATCATTCAGCTAAGAGGTTTCGAAATTCAAAAGTTTGAAAATCGCGAGTTACAGTAACCCGAAGGTCAAAACTTAAAACGGCGCTAACTCGCTCGTCTTACGTCGTAGAGCGGCGTGCGATAGGTCAAATAACAGGTCTCGACGTGCTCTTTCGTTTGGCATTAAAAGTTTTCTTAATTACGCAAACACGCAACACGAAAAGCGACATTCTCGCGTTTCTAACGCAGAAATCGCTCTAACTCGCTCAGCGTGCGTCGTAGGGAGACGATCTTGGGTTGGTTGGATAGCACTCGACTCACTGATCATTTGTTCTTCTATTGGTCAAAACTCAAAAGTTTGAATTTCGGGAGCTACAGTAACCCAAAGGTTTAAAACGCGAAACTTATTTAACTCGCTCGTCTTCCGTCATAGAGAGACGATCTTGAGTTCGTTGAATAGGTTTCGGCACACTGATAATTCCGTTAAGAGACGTCGAAATTCAAAAGTTTGAATTGTGCGCGCCACAGTAACCCGAGTGTCCAAAACGCAAAACGGCTCTAACACGCTCGTCTTACGTCGTAGAGCGGCGTGCGATAGGTCAGCTAAAAGGCCTCGACGTGCTCTTTCACTTGGCGTAAAAATTTGTTAATTACGCAAACACGCACCACGAAAAGCGACATTCTCGCGTTTTTAGCATAGAAATCGCTCTAACTCGCTCAGCGTGCGTCGTAGAGAGACGATCTTGAGTTGCTGGATAGCTCTTGACTCACTGATCATTCCGTTAAGAGAAGTCGAGATTCAAAAGTTTGAATTTCGCGAGCTACAGTACTCAAAGGTTCAAACAGTAAATCGTCCCTAACTTGCTCGTCTTACGTCGTAGAGCGGCATTCGTTCGACCGTTTGAAAGCTTACGTTGAGGCAGTTGTTGAACGGTCATTCCTAAAGAAATACTTTTGTTTTTTAAACCCTTGTCTTACGAACAACTTTGTTTGCTAAGGAAATTAATCCGGGGTGATCCCAATGTTGCCCTGCAACAACCGCTCAGAAATGCGTGTGTCTTGCTCAAAAAATTAATCCCGGGCGATTCTAATGTTGCCCTGCAAGAACTCCTCAGAAAGGAGCGTGTCAGAAGTAGCGCATGAATAGTGGACTCCGGGCGGGCGCGCGTCATATCGGAAGGGCTTCGAAATACTTTACAAAAGTATCCACTCTTTTACTCTTCCACTTTAAAACGCTCACAAACCACTCTGTATTGATAAAACAACTCAACTTTTTTAAAACAGCTTGTTTGTGGAGTATAAGAAACAAAACTCGAACCCTGTCTCCTCTCTTGGAGGCGCGCTCTCGGTCCGTTCGGTTCCGTCTGTCGGCTCCTTTGAGCTGAAGAGTTTTTGGCAACTGCCAAAGTTCACTGCACTTTCGGAATATGCAAATTTACCCACTCTGAACACGCGGATTTGCGTGTACGCGCTGTGGACTTTAGCCCTTTCAGTGTTAGGGTCGACTTCTTGCGCTGACGCCTGATCGGCATAGGTGTCAATGCAGAGTCGAAAGGGCACCCCTTTGGCCCCTCCGAACTTCTTGTCGGTGAAGTGGGAACTGATGACGTTCACCTATAACAGTTACATGACCTGGAATTGTGACACTGTGGCGCAGCGCTGAAGGAGTGGTGTTCATTCACTAGCTGAATAGCGTCCGTTGCGGCCGAAAATTGTCATTACCTGCTACCGAAGAGGTCTGGTTTCATGAAACTTTGGCTGTGAGAAGTCACCAGGTGTGAGTACGTAAGGTTGTCGATGTCTAACTGACAGAGAAAGTTTTGTGCATTTCTTCGCGCCAACGGATACCCCGAAAGCGCTGTCCAAAAACTACCTCAACACAACACCTGAGTGAAGGTCGAAGTAAATGTTTACCTTCAACTTTTAGGGTAAACACCAAAGATTGAGAAGAAATCAGCGACTGGTCAGCATTCATATCGACAGACACGACGCGGGTGGCGAGCGGCATGTAGGCCGTTCAACGTTGTATTGGAAAATCACTAATTCGCTTGTGCGTAATTTTCGAAAATTGTAGGCATTTGGGAGAAATGTAGCCGCCGGTTACTTTTTCGCGATCAGATCAGGCGATCGATTTTGTACGGAATTGAGACAATTTCACCGAATTTTCGGCAAAAAAAGACAATAGGAATGATTCGCGCCATTTTGGTCTTCAACAACCACGGCAAGCCGCGCCTCCTGCGCTTCTACGAACACTACGTACAGCAAAATTTCTTTAAAGAATTGTCAAAATGCTCCACGTTTTGTCGAAAATGAGGCATATTTCCAGAGCGAGGAGCAGCAACAACAGATTGTCAAAGAGACATTCCAGCTCGTGTCGAAGAGGGACGACAATGTCTGCAATTTTCTCGAGGGAGGGAGGTAGAAATGGTACCATTCCTATCGCAATATTTTTTTAAATCGTACGTGAGTGCGATTTTGGGGGCGCAAAACCACAAGAAAAAGGATCGTGCTCTTTGAGCTCTCGAAAAAATTACTAAAACATTTCCCAAAAGTGCCTAAAACGCTTATTATCGCTGAATCTTGATGCAAACTGTACCGAAGGCGAAATGGCTAATGCTGAAATGCTCGTCAAAAAATAGCGCCGCAGCGGAGAAAATGTTAGCTAATTTTAGGTCGATTTTTGGCACTCCGCTTTGCAAAAGCAGGAGTGCTATAGGGGGCGTCGGATTGAACAGAATCATCTTACCAAGCTTTCTCGCGCTACACAAATCGCATCGCCAAGTAGTTTTTGTTTGCGTTCGATCGGTCTCATCGACGCGCAGCCTGGACGAGACTAGAAAATTCCGGTAGTGGAAGAATTTTGCGAAAATTCAAAAATTCAAATTTTTGCTAAGTAAAAAAAAACAATAGCCCATAACTGTCGCAAAAGTGGGCCGATCTTGATGATTTTTGGATATGTCGTAGGCCCTTGGATGTTTTTCAGAGCAAGACCGGAACGGGCTCCCTCGGTGGTCCGACGCGGAGTACGCGGTAGAAAATTTGAATTTTCAAAAATTTTTCCGACCTTTAAAAAACCAGAACTCAGAGATTTCAACGGCGGATCCTCGCCAGCTAAAATTCTTCAAACCCGCACTTATATTGCCTTTCGTTTGAGACCAAAACCGCCGAGATCGCTCGCGCCATTCGTGAGCTACGCGGTCACGAAAAGTGCCGGGTCCCGAGCGGAAAATTGGGATTTTCGACTTTGAGCTAATTTTTGGGCTGGAAAGCGTACCGTTAGCCGCAAATTGACCATTGCAACGTGTTCTACACCAAAAGCTAGTGTAGACGAAGAGTCTTGATCATTTTGAGGTACCGTACCCCGGTCGCGTCGATTTTTTGGATCCCGGGGTCAGTTTTTCGAAAGTGAGTTTTCACTTGCTTCGGGGGTTTTCGAGGACGCTGAACACGAATCCGGTGTTTGTTTTGCGATTGGGGACGCCTTTACCATAATTTCGGCGCCCGCCCGACCAAAAACTGGGTCCCGGGTAGAATTTCAAAATTGAGTTGATAGTTGTTTCTGGGCTTTCTGATGCCGCAGAACACGAATTCGACGTTTGTTTTGCAATTTTAGTACTGCATTAACGCTGCATTCGGCGTCAGAGAACACCCCAAAACATGTCCGAATATGTCCAAACATGTTTAAACTTGTCCAAATTTGTTTGAACACTTCCATCGGCGCTGAACACGAATTCGGCGTTTGTTTCCGTGAAAGGGTTACTACCGAGTAGTGCGACGAGCGACCAGTCTGCTTTGCCTCGGGACAAGCGGAGTGCCACCCTGAAGGTCTCCTTCAGCGTTAATCTAGTTGATAGTTTTCCTGATTTGGAGGGGGGCGGGGGGGGGGGCGGGGGTGGGGAGGTAGCTGGAACCTCGGCGGGGGGGGGGGGGGGGGGGGGGGTGATTAACAAGAATTTCATCATTGTTGTCCGTGGGGGCGGTGTAACCCCCCCCCCGCCAACCCCCCCATCGCACCCGGGAGTATGTACAACAGTACATGGAGTATATTCTAGTCTGATCGGGGGGGGCAGAGTACAAGTTGATCTACCGCCACTACGCCACCCTCTACTTCGTCTTCTGCGTCGACAGCTCCGAGAGCGAGTTGGGCATTCTCGACTTGATTCAGGTGAACCTTGACATTTGAACTGCGACATTAATTGTTAGAACAAAATACCGTAAAGTGCCGATTAGTTTCGGGCGAAACTATTTTTTCTATGTGTCTCTCAAGGGTGAAACTATTTGGAGACCCCAAACTATTATAATTCAACCTTTCATCTGCTGACAAAATACGGTACAGAATTCCAGAGAAACGTAATATTCCAGAAAATACAATTCAGCCATTCAAATCATAGATGTACGAGTTTATGCTGTGTAAGGTTGACTTGGCTGCTGTTACCGCGAAATAATCGCTGTATTGGACTATTTGCGTGCCCCAGTAACACTTCACATGCAAAGCAAAAGTGTCTTGGGGAAACTATTTGGAGACCCGAAACTATTAGGAGAGCGAAACTAATCGGCACTTTACGCTCGTCAAATTTCATGAAATCGGCTTGAGGATTGAGATGTGCGGATATTGCCACCTGCGGCGCTAGTTTTGAACGTTTTGGAGCGGTTTTCGTGCATTATGCATAGAAATTGCTCCAAAATAGAGCGGTTTTCGTAGTATTTTCAGTGTTTCTGGAAAGTCGTTGAGAGACCCCCCCCCCCTTTCAAAATTCGTGCCCGCCGCGGCTTATTACAGAATAAACGCTACTTGTGCAATAAAAAATGCAGAGAATCCCATGCATACAACGCAGGTGTTTGTGGAGACACTGGATCGCTGCTTCGAGAACGTTTGTGAACTTGACCTCATCTTTCATGTGGACAAAGTGGGTGCTCTTGTTATTGTTGTTTGTATGCTCTTACCCTATTCTCTCTAAAAAGCACCCCCCCCCCCCCCCGGCGGGTTGGCTTGGCACTTGCGTATGTCAGTGAGTATCCCCCTCAGCCAAAACCCGCCCCCCCCCTCCAACAGGGGCCCCTTCCAACCAATAAACAACCCCCCCCCCTACCCACTTGTCCTACACCTCGAATAAGCTCACCGCCCCTCCTAAATAAGGTAGGCTTGAATACATAGATATAGTGAACAAATGTTATGAGGCCTACAAGAACAATACTCTGTCAATGTCAATGTTCACAAACAAACTAACCAAAGGTGCACTACGTGTTGAACGAGCTGGTGATGGGAGGAATGGTTCTGGAGACGAATATGAACGAGATACTCACCCGAATTCAAGAACAGGACAAGTTGGAGAAACAGGAGGTCACCTTGCTTGTTGGGGGGGGGGGGGGGGGAGCGCCACAAGGGAAGGTGTTTCAGGAGGAGGAGGGGGGGTTACAGGTCCCGAGGGGGGTACTTATTCGAGCATTTAGGGGGTTTATGGGAGAATTATTAGAGATCTCAAGGGGTGGGGCTGTGTATTCGAGTATCTAGGGGGTTAATTGGAGCATTATTAGGGAGTGGGGTGTTTATTCGAGCCACTACGGTATTCATTATAGGCGGGTCTATCGGCGGCTCCCTCCCGAGCGGTCTCAGCAGTGAGAAGTATCAATTTGACCCAACAATTGAAGGAGATGAAACTGCCGGATTTGCCCTCTTTGGGGGCCCTCAAGAACCCCTTCTGATAAAGAGTTTATTTTGATGAAATACCGCCAATTTGGTAGTTTTTTACGCGCTGTGGTGACTTGCTACGCGTTGTGATGTGCGGACGCGTACTCTGTTAATCGTGTGTGTATAAGCGTCGATCGTTCTCCGGGGGGGGGGGGGGTATTTTACCCGCTTGGGGGGGGGGGGGAGCTATTTTGTCCTCTTTGGGGGGGGGGGGGGGGTCAAACGGGGGTCAAACGACTGCAAAAATATGCGTCAAAAATTGGCCAAATAGTGCAAAAAGCGCTCAATTTGGCCTAACAATAATAATTAGAGAATAACGCACAAGCGAAAATTCGGCCGTTTTGCCACTTTTTAAGCGCCGCAGGGGAAGAATATTTAGGGCATACCCCCCCCCCCCCCGATGGGGTGTGTTGGTTGTCGTTTTGTGGCAGACAACGCGAGCGAGAGGGGGTGTGGTGGGAAGCACTATTCCACACATAGAAAGTTGAAACGAAACATTTTTCTCACCTTGAAAAATAGATGCGCCTCATCCTCCCAATGAAATTCGATTCTGTCATAGTCGGCACTGATGTCGCGTGCGTTGACGCAATTCGGAGTGTCTAAAATGAAAAGACGCATTTGTGTCATAATTAACATTGGGGCAGGAAAAGTTGAGCGCAAACTTTAGTGAACGACACCCATACCTGTAACGCGCCCCCTCGGGGAGGGGGGGGGGGGGGGTTATGCGGATTTTGGGGGGTGGGGGGGGGGGCATAAAGGTAAGGAAATTTGCAAAAATAGGGTAAAAAGTGCCAAAAAATGCTTAATTTTGATGGAAAACAGCCTAAATATGCCGCCGCAGGCGGAAATTTGGCCATATTTAAGCGCCGCCGCAGGCGAAAATTTTTGACCAATTTTTCGGAGGGGGTACTTCCAGGCTGGACAGGGGGGGGGGGGTGGGGGGGGGGGGGTGGGGGGGGGGAATCTCCATCCAGGGGGGGGGGGGTCCCCCCCCCCCCAGCGTTACAGGTATGACGACACCTACCGTATGTCCTCGATAAAGCGCACCCCTTTTGTTGTGGCCTCCATTTGGGGTGCGAGTGTATCACTTATCACAGATCGTAACACAATTACATGTCGACTCAAGTGACCAACTGAAGGTATTTCTCGATCGAAGACACAACAATTGCCACGCAAATACAGACAAATTGTGACAAAAGCCGACAATATCTGCTACCCTTCGTACTGTTCGATTCGAATGGTCGTATTAATAAGTACCCACCCCCCCCCCAACCCCCTTCTAGAGGTAGGCTGAACTTAAGCGCCCGGGAGCTTTTATCAACCTAGGTACCCCAAATCCTCCCCCTGGGCGCTTATTTTTTCAACCTACCTCTAGGAGGGGCGCTTATTCGAGGGGGGGGGGGGGCGGGGTAGGGGCGCTTATTAACTCGACCCCTCCAGAGTGCCAAAATTTCAAGAAAATTTCCAGTTGATTTAATATTTTTGTGTATATTTGCATAGATTTTAGGCTGAAACTTGAGGTTTTGATCAAAATACCTACAATTAGTCGTTGTGCTGTCATTGATAGCCAGGGGCGCTTATTGGCGGGGGGGGGGCGCTTATTGGGGTAGGTACCTCTGGATTGGGGGGTGGGAAGGGGGGGGGGGGGGGGGGTCTTATCGGAGAAAATACAGTATACCAGGCTCGATAGGGCAGCGATTGGGGTTGGAGCGACGCCACTCTTCCAGTAGTTTTCTTTCCTCGAATTGGTGTCTCCGGAGGTAGAAGCGAATTGACAACACGCTCTAGAAGCAAAATGACAAATTCGTTGAAAGTTTTAATTTCAAGAACAAATTTTGAAATCGCCCGGGTTGCCACAAAAGTAGCGCGACCATTAGAAACCTAAAGCTACTTTCAGTTTCAGTGACTGTCGGTACCAAATCGCTTGAAAATATCGACTGACCAAAGATCACAAACTGTAGAACGAAACAAGCTGTGTGTCTAACAAGTTCAACCTATACACACATGGTGTCTGTCAAATTCAACCTATACATTGTAAAACCCAACTTCAGTTACTGAAACTAGAGAAGCGGCGTAGCTGAAACTGAAACTCGGGTCACGGCGTAATTTTAGCTGAAACTGAAACTACAACGATTTCTATTTTGTCTCGTTGCCAAAAAGGTTTCTCACTCGGTAGCTTTGCTTGCGTTGCGAGCTCATGCTGCGACAGGTCATTTCATAGGACTGGCCTGAAAATTCTCCATTAAATTTTGAATATTTGTAATTTTCGACAAAACGCAAAAAACGCACCCTGGTTCAAGTATGTAACGGGCTCTTTGTTTAAAGGCACCGCGGCCGACGTGGGGGCAATCAGACAGATTTGCAGTCTGAAATTGCGCAAAAACTTTTACCAAAATAGCGCTCAAATGTGAAGAATTGCACTCACGATTCACTGGAATTCCTGTTCTGTTGTCTTTGGCTTCCGGAGGATTTTTGACATTGTTGCGTTGCGGGATTTTGTGAGACTTGGGGCAGATTATGCGAACTAAATCATTAGTCGAGCTTTGTGTTCAAACGAAATCTTCCACAAAGGTCTAATAAAACATAACAACACACTTTTGTGAAACATCGTTGGTTTGGGCCGGCTCCAAAGTGTGCAAAGTGGCATTTTGGGACAATTCCGAGTGATTGGGGTGCACCTGTGACGCTGCAGCGTCATAGGGTGCACCCTGCCAGTCCAGGTATATTCCATCGCTGCCAACGACGGAATAGGGTATCAAATTGCTCGGTTGCTGCATAATTCGTCAGCTTCTGTTACTTCTGTTTAACCGTGTGTTCGGTGGCTACCATCTTAAACAATCCAATCGGCCGCTGTTTGAACTGCGACGTTACAGTATGCTGATGTAGCATTTGACCGAGTGACCGTATACCACGCAACGATGAATATCGCTGATGGGATGATGCTTGAGGAGTGAGATTACTCCCTAAAGTTTTTGTTTCCACGAAGTTAATCGACTGTGCTGCCTGCGTGCTATGTTGTTACATTTTATTCGATGCAATAAAAAGATTTTCCTGCAATTGTTTCTCAAGTGGGAATAAATCGTCCCGTTATATAATGCGGACCACCGATTTCTATCTATGCCATGTTTGCCGGCATTTTCTATACTGAGACGGCAGAGACGGCACTAAACCGAGACGGCATCCGCGTCAAATCATACAGTAGCCGCGTCGGTTCAAATAAGGCGGTAATATTACAATTAGCGCTAGGCGGTACGCAAACTGCCGCGAATACTAAAAGACGCTCGACAGTCAATTAGTTGGCGCGCTGACTGAGATACTGAAGCTCTGAAAATTATTCAAAAACTGTTCTATACCAAATTTAGGGGTAGAATCGTTTGAAGCCACTCTTGGAGAGATTCGGCTACGCACTCGAGCGCTACATGTGCCGAAGCACGAAAATCCCAATTTTCGACCCTGGAGTAAAGAAAAAGTGTAGTGAGCACTGACAGGGTTTTTATTCGTCTAAGATGGTGTATGGTGTATACTAACCAAAAATTTTAGGAGTATTTCCCAAAACTTTTGTCGTACACACAGAATTGCAGCTAGAATTAAATCCAGAAACATAACCAAATCGACTGAAATATCAACACATTTTGAACTGATTGCAATGAAATCTGTTTAAATGCAGGTGTAATCAGCAAGCCTAATTTTGAGTCTCAAATGGGCTAAAATCGTTCAAAATAGCGTCGCAGGCGACGTTTTTGCAAAATAGATTCCATCTATCAACAAGTCTTTTACAGTAGACTTCCACAGCTAAATTTCTAGGAGGAAAAGTTTATGCTTAGACAAAATTTCTAGGCGTATTCCTGAAATTTTGGGCGTAAGATTTTGAATTCAAATTTCCCGCCAAAATACGCGTCGGACGAAAAAAAGTGTTTCTAACAAAAACTATGCATCCTTCGATGCTCTATCACGTGAAAGTTGAATTGACACCAAAATGTATCAACGGGGCCCATTTTGCACCAAAATACCAAAAATTTATCGAAAAATTTTAATTTCTCGAAAAAACAGTTTCCGGCTGGGAACTTTTCTCGTTTCCCGGAAAGACATTCCTAAGCACCAAAAACTCGTCAAACATCAGCGTAATCGATTGACACTCCAAGAAATGGGAAACGCGGAATTTTGAAATTTTGACCAAAAATCGATTTTTTCAACTTTTCACCCAAAATTTGGCCATTTGGAGAGAAATGATCTACTACTATGTTATAGAGCTCGCCGAACTCTATCGATTGGTCTTTGCCCCATCTCGTTATGGGCACCCTATCAATAGTTACACCAACCCGAAGTTTTACCCGGAAACCCAAGGCCCAACTTTGGAGTGAATTCCCTGGCCGGTCTCACTTCTGAGCGCATCATGTAAAACGATTCTGGATAGAGCTATCCAACTTCTTCAATTGGGGCAGTTAACGTTCGGTCAGCCTTAAAAACAAGACTAGTTGAACGCTGAAGGGGACCTTCAGGGTAGCACTCCGCTTGTTCCGAAGCAAAGCAGACTGTTGCTCGTCTCGCTACTCGGTACCTAATAAGCCTTCACGGAAACAAACGCTGGATTCGTGTTCAGTGTCTACGACAATGTTCGAACAAGTTTGGACAAGTTTGGACGTGTTTGAATGTGTTTGGACAAGTTTGAACATGTTTGGACATATTTAGACAAGTTTGAACATGTTCTGGCAAGTTTGGGCGTGTTTGGGGCGTGTTCTGACGCCCAAAGCAGGCTAAAAGAAACTCATATCGAAAAATTAAAGCTGGATTCGCGTTCGGCACTGCTGAATACCCCAGAAACGACTGTCAACTAAATTTTGAAAATTCGACCCTGGGATCAAAATTTTGGACGGCCGGGCGCCGAAATCAGGTTAGCGGCGTCCGAAATCGCAAAACAAACACCGGATTCGTGTTCAGCGCCGTCGAAAACCCCCGAAACAAGTGAAAACTCAATTTCGAAAATTTGACCCCGGGATTCAAAAAATCGGCGCGGCCGGGGTACGGTATCTCAAAATGGTCAAGACGCTTCGTCTAGACCAACTTTTGACGTAGAACACATTGCGATTATCAATTTACCGCTAACGGCACGCTTTCCAAGCCAAAACTCCACCCAAAGTCGAAAATCCGAATTTTCCGCTCGGGACCCGGGACTTTTGTCACCGCGGATCTCCCGAACGGCAAGACCGATCTCGGCAGTTTTGGTCTCAAACGAAAGGTCATACAATTGTCCTTGCCGGATCGAAGAGTTTGCGAGGATCCACCGTCGCAAACTCGAGTTACGATTTTTTAAACGTCAGAAAAAATTTTGAAAATTCAAATTTTCTACCGTACTCCCGCGTCGGACACCTAGGGAGCCCGTTCCGGTTTTGCTCTGAAGAACATCCAAGGGCCTACAACATATCCAAAAATCGTCAAAATCGGCCCACTTTTGCGAGAGTTATGGCGTATTGTTTTTTTTTTACTTAGTAAAAATTTGAATTTTTGAATTTTCGCCAAATTCTTCCACCACCGGAATTTTCTAGTTTCTTGTCCACCCTGCGCGTCGACTCAACCTATCTAACGCAAAAAACCGCTTGGCGATCCGATTTGTGTAGCGCGAGAAAGCTTGGTAAGATGATTCTGTTCAATCCGACGCCCGCTATAGCACTCCTGCTTTTGCAAAGCGGAGTGCCAAAAACTACGACCTGACCATGAACCCCTACTTTTGGCTCGAAAAACCCGGTTTTTGCCACCCGGCCCGGGCAGACCCGGACCCAGCCCGACGGCGTCCTCACCATCGGATAGCCCAATGTCTCTTACACATTCAGCCCAAAGCTCGTCTCGCTCATATCTACCAGAACACTATTCTAAGCGTCCAAAGTTCGTCGGAGGCCGAAAAACCGGGTTTTTGGCAACTTGCCAAAAATCGGGTCCCGGACGGAAGTCGAGACCTTCGATGCAGGTTTTTCCATCCAGAGACCTATCGAATAAAAAAAAAATTCACCCCGATCGGCCAACTCTAACCCGACTAATGAGCGTTCCAATTTACACAGAATCCGCACCATCACTATAGCACTCCTCCCTTTTGGAGGGGAGGAGTGCCAAAAATGCTCTAAAATAGCGCCGAAGGCACTCATGAGGACACTCATGAGTGTCAGATGAGCATTCCACATGATTGCTTTGGCAGACGGGGCCACAGGAAACCTCAACAAGTGTTGCAAAATCAGGCTAAGTGTCAGCGCAAATCGCAAAACAAGTGCCGGATTCATGTTCTGTGACATCAGAATTGGCAGAAACAATGGTAAACTCAATTATAAAATTTCGACCCTGGTACCAATTTGTAACTGGCCAAATTTGTAACTGGAACTGTAACTAAATTTGAAACTGAGCTATAGGTGCTCCAAATCGCAAAACAAACAACGGATTCGTGTTCAGCGTCGTCGAAAACCCCCGAAACAATGGAAAACTCAATTTCGA
>JASAMZ010009149.1:0-12903 GCA_030248115.1 Linhomoeus sp. GSCO2_2 | reverse complement strand
TTGCTCTTCGTTCAGTTACGTATTGCTGGGGCCAAAAATCGCGAATTTTTCAAATTTGGCGCCAAAATGGGTCCCGCAGCGATCCAATTCATTTCTTCCACCCTCGGCCCTATCGAGTACTACAACATATCAAAAGATAGTATATACCATTATATGCAACTTTTTCGAGTTCTACCTTGCCCAACCCAATTTTCAGTACTTTGAAAATTTAAGTTTTTGAATTTCCCGCCAACGGAATCCCGCAGCGTGACCCCATTGGTCTTCCACCCTGGCCCCTTACTAGACCTACCCAACGCAAAAGACCGTTTGCAAATCGGCCGCTTCACGCGCGAACCCCATCCGGTTAAAATTACTGCGTTTCGCGCACAATCGCTATATACTCCACACTTTTTTGTGGAGTACCTATAAAAATTTCTTTTGTGTTACAAATTATCCGCAGTCTATGCTCTACCTATTTCTGAAGAAAATTTGCCGTTAGCTCATCAGGTGAAAAAGCCGATTTTCGACATTTTCATATTTCAATTGCAAATATCTCGAAAATGCGAAATTAGCAACAGAAACGGACATCGGATCGATACTCAGTGATCTTGACTCTACTTGACCGCATATGTCATACATCTTACTTCGGTGGCACGGACGGACACACACACACACAGACAGCCATTGTCATCCGTATACAGTACTAGCCGTTCCTTCCCGTTGCAGAAGAATTCCTGAGATCTGAATACCATGGAATGTAGTCGTCAATGGCCGTAATGTCCTGTTGCATGATCTGTCCTGTTCAAGGTCTGTCCGTTGCAAGGTCTGTCCCGTTGTGAGCCAACAACGCTGGTCGCCTCGCACGCGCGCCGCAACGTCCGCCCTGTTCATTGTCAAGGTCTGACCTGTTGCAAGATTTGCCCTGTTGAAGGGTCTGTCCTATTGCAGGGTTTGTCCTGTTGCAAGGCCTGTCGTATTGCAAGGGCTGTCCTGTTGCCAGGTCTCTCCTGTTACAAGGTCTGTCCTGTTGAAAGATCTGTCCTGTTGAAAAATCTGTCCTGTTGCGACCCAACGGTGCTGTTCGCCTCGCGCGACCATCCTGTTGCCACGTCTGTCCTGTTGCAAGATCTGTCCTGTTGCAAGATTTGCCCTGTTGTAAGATCTGTCCTGTTGCAAGATCTGTCCTGTTGCAGGGTCTGTCCTGTTGCAAAATCTGTCCTGTTGCAAGATCTGTCCTGTTGCAAGGTCTGTCCTGTTGCAAGGTCTGTCCTGTTGCAAAATCTGTCCTGTTGCAAGGTCTGTCCTGTTGCAAAATCTGTCCTGTTGCAAGGTCTGTCCTGTTGCAAAATCTGTCCTGTTGCAAAATCTGTCCTGTTGCAAGATTTGTCCTGTTGCAAGATTTGTCCTGTTGCAAAATCTGTCCTGTTGCAAGGTCTGTCCTGTTGCAAGATGTGTCCTGTTGCAAGATCTGTCCTGTTGCAAGATTTGCCCTGTTGTAAGATCTGTCCTGTTGCAAGATCTGTCCTGTTGCAGTGTCTGTCCTGTTGCAAGATGTGTCCTGTTGCAAAATCTGTCCTGTTGTAAGATTTGTCCTGTTGCAAGATGTGTCCTGTTGCAAGATCTGTCCTGTTGCAAGATTTGCCCTGTTGTAAGATTTGTCCTGTTGCAAGGTTCCGGTGTTCCTGTTGAGTTTTTTGTTTTTTTGTTTGTTTTTTTTTTTTTTTTTTGTCTTTGTTTTTTTTATTCTCTATTTATTTATTTTATTGTCCTGTTGCACGATCTGTCCTGTTGCAAGATATTGTGTCCTGTTGCAAGATCTGTCCTGTTGCAAGATTTGCCCTGTTGTAAGATCTGTCCTGTTGCAAGATATGTCCTGTTGCAGGGTCTGTCCTGTTGCACGATCTGTCCTGTTGCAAGATCTGTCCTGTTGCAAGGTCTGTCCTGTTGCAAAATCTGTCCTGTTGCAAAATCTGTCCTGTTGCAAGATTTGTCCTGTTGCAAGATTTGTCCTGTTGCAATTGCAAAATCTGTCCTGTTGTAAGATTTGTCCTGCTGCAAGATTTGTCCTGTTGCAAGATTTGTACTGTTGCAAGATTTGTACTGTTGCAAAATCTGTCCTGTTGCAAAATCTGTCCTGTTGCAAGGTCTGTGTTATTGCAAGATGTGTCCTGTTGCAAAATCTGTCCTGTTGCAGGTCTGTCCTGTTGCGAGCCAATGGCGCTGGTCGCCTCGCGCGAGCATCCTGTTGCAACGTCTGTACTGTTGCAGCGTCCTGTTACAGAAAGTCTGTCCTGTTGCAAGCTAATGGCGCTGACTGCCTCGCGAACGCACCGTACAAAGCGGCGCGCAAAACAAATGCTAGAGAGCGGACCGATTGTCCTGTTGCAAGATCTGTCCTGTTGCAAGCGAAATAGTCGCTGAAGCGGCTTGAATTGCCTGCGCGAGCATTGTCGTACTGTTCGGCTCTGTTGAATTGCACATTGCTAGGTTCTCTGCTGTACCGCGCACTGCCGCACTGTTCGCTTTTGCAAGGCTCTGCTACCGTGCATTGCCGTACTGTTCAGGCAAAGCCTGCGTTGAAGGCAGGCAGCAACAGGCGACGCTGGCCGTGCAGCGATTGATTCTCTGCGGCCGATCGATAAGAAGCGAGCTTTCTCTGCGGGACGCCGCTGGCGTCCTGCTGGCTTCCTAGCGCGTGCGTGCTGAAGCTTGGCGTGGCGAAGTGCTAGCGAGGCAAGCGCGTGCTGAAGCGTCGCGTGGCGAAGTGCTAGGAAGGCGAGCGTTTCAGACGGACGGACACTACACCTAGCTAGCTTAGTAGCAAAATCTGTCCTGTTGTAAGATTTGTCCTGCTGCAAGATTTGTCCTGTTGCAAGATTTGTACTGTTGCAAGATTTGTACTGTTGCAAAATCTGTCCTGTTGCAAAATCTGTCCTGTTGCAAGGTCTGTGTTATTGCAAGATGTGTCCTGTTGCAAAATCTGTCCTGTTGCAGGTCTGTCCTGTTGCGAGCCAATGGCGCTGGTCGCCTCGCGCGAGCATCCTGTTGCAACGTCTGTACTGTTGCAGCGTCCTGTTACAGAAAGTCTGTCCTGTTGCAAGCTAATGGCGCTGACTGCCTCGCGAACGCACCGTACAAAGCGGCGCGCAAAACAAATGCTAGAGAGCGGACCGATTGTCCTGTTGCAAGATCTGTCCTGTTGCAAGCGAAATAGTCGCTGAAGCGGCTTGAATTGCCTGCGCGAGCATTGTCGTACTGTTCGGCTCTGTTGAATTGCACATTGCGAGGTTCTCTGCTGTACCGCGCACTGCCGCACTGTTCGCTTTTGCAAGGCTCTGCTACCGTGCATTGCCGTACTGTTCAGGCAAAGCCTGCGTTGAAGGCAGGCAGCAACAGGCGACGCTGGCCGTGCAGCGATTGATTCTCTGCGGCCGATCGATAGAAGAAAGCGAGCTTCTCTGCGGGACGCCGCTGGCGTCCTGCTGGCTTCCTAGCGCGTGCGTGCTGAAGCTTGGCGTGGCGAAGTGCTAGCGAGGCAAGCGCGTGCTGAAGCGTCGCGTGGCGAAGTGCTAGGAAGGCGAGCGTTTCAGACGGACGGACACTACACCTAGCTAGCTTAGTAATGTAGATAGATATAGACCTCGCCGCGCTGAGGCGCGGCGAAAAAATTACCTCCTTCAACTTTGACGAAGGAGAAATCCTCCCTCCAACGCCTTATCTACCGGCGGCGGCGCGGATTCGCTCGTGTCCATATGGCTACCGTAATCCTCGGGTTTAAATTGGGGAAATTCGAAAAGTGTCGAAAATGGCGCGCGAATGCGCCCTGCCCAAAAATTGCAGTTCGTTCGTCCGTCGTTGGATTGGTGCCGTGCCATCCGCCTAAAACAACAGAAAATTGAATTAAACTTAACGTAAAATATTGACACACTATTACACAAAATAGAAATAAAATTTTTATAAAAGAAAAGTAGACTAAAAATAAAAAAATAAACATAAAATAATAAAACTCTGATCGCTCGAGTTTTCTGTGATCATACCCTCTCGTCACCTCTACCCACACCAACAGTTAGTGCCTTAGGTGTGTTACCCTGCGTTGTATCCATCCTACGCAAGAAATGCAGGGGAAGTGAGGGGAGACAGGAAGGCGCGCACGCCTGCCGACGCGCGGCCACAGACGCAAGGGGGGGGGCGTCTTATTGCGTTGTTTTAGAGGCGATTAATTTATCCCCGTTTTGAAGACAAACTCGACATTCTGACCCTTATCGATTTCGCTGTTTGAACAATCGTCATTCAACCAGCGCAACCGGATTCGTCAGCCAGAGCCGATTCTCTGGACATAAAGTTTACCACCATAGTCTGACTGTCATTGCTTCTATGTATGTTTCAACGAAAGATTGTCAATTGGCGTGCGCTACAGTGTTGGCCCATAGTTGTTGAATTACGGCTGTTGTGTTCCTAAAATTTGTTGTGATTGAAGAGTGTATTCGCATGGATATGCCAACCAAAAATCGAGTCATTCTGGAGTCTGGACCACTATGAAGTCGTCCTGTTAACCATTAAGGTTTTTTTGGTCGTGCGGTTAAAGTATCCCAGGCGATTAGTGTATCCCCATATGACGGTAATATGGAAAAAATTCAAAATCAATCTGACAAATTCTCCAAAATTTCAAATCTACATTACTATGCCAGCTAGGTGTAGTGTCTGTCTGTAAAGGTTTGCCTTCCTTCCTAGCACTTCGCCACGCGACGCTTCAGCATGCGCTTGCCTCGCTAGCACTTCGCCACGCGACGCTTCAGCACGCGCGCGCCTAGACGCCAGCGGGACGCCAGCGGCGGCAATCAATCGCTGCACGGCCAGCGCCGCCTGTTGCTGCCTGCCTTCAACGCAGGCATCGCCTGAACAGTACGGCAATGCACCGTAGCAGAGCCTTGCAAAAGCGAACAGTGCGGCAGCGCGCGGTACAACAGAGAGGCTTGCAATGTGCAATGCAATCCAGGCAATGCAACGGCAATGCTCGCGCAGGCATTGAACAGTACGGCAACGCTCGCGCAGGCAATTCTAGCCGCTTGAGCGACTATTTCGCTAAACTAAGCTTTGAAACAGAGCCAAGCAGTACAACAATGCTCGCGCAGGCAATTCTAGCCGCTTCAGCGACTATTTCGCTTGCAACAGGACAGATCTTGCAACAGGACAATCTGCCCGCTCTCTATCATTTGTTTTGCGCGCCGCTTTGTACGGCGCGTTCGCGAGGCAGTCAGCGCCATTGGCTTGCAACAGGACCAGACTTTCTTCAACAGGACAAATGCTGCAACAGTAGACGTTGCAACAGGATCGTCGCGCGAGGCGACCAGCGCCGTTGGCTCGCAACAGGACAAACCTTTGCAACAGGACAGATTTTGCAACAGGACAAATCTTGCAACAGGACAGATCTTGCAACCGGAAAATCTGCCCGCTCTCTATCATTTGTTTTGCGCGGCGCTTTGTACGATCGCGAGGCAGTCAGCGCTGTTGGCTTGCAACAGGACAGACTTTCTGCAACAGGACAAATGTTGCAACAGTACAGACGTTGCAACAGGATGGTCGCGTGAGGCGACCAGCGCCGTGGACTCGCAACAGGACAGACCTTCTGCAACAAGACAGACTACATATATGCAACAGGACAGATCTTGCAACAGGACAGACCTTGCAACAGGACAGATTTTTCAATAGGACAGATTTTGCAACAGTACAAATCTTGCAACAGGACAAATCTTGCAGCAGGACAAGTCTTGCAGCAGGACAGATCTTGCAACAGGACAGACCCTGCAACAGGACAGGTCTTGCAACAGGACAAATCTTGCAACAGGACAAATCTTGCAACAGGACAGATCTTGCAACCGGAAAATCTGCCCGCTCTCTATCATTTGTTTTGCGCGGCGCTTTGTACGATCGCGAGGAAGTCAGCGCTGTTGGCTTGCAACAGGACAGACTTTCTTCAACAGGACAAATGCTGCAACAGTACAGACGTTGCAACAGGATGGTCGCGCGAGGCGACCAGCGCCGTGGACTCGCAACAGGACAGACTATGCAACAGGACAGATCTTGCAACAGGACAGACCTTGCAACAGGACAGATTTTTCAATAGGACAGATTTTGCAACAGTACAAATCTTGCAACAGTACAAATCTTGCAACAGGACAAATCTTGCAACAGGACAGATCTTGCAACAGGACAGACCCTGCAACAGGACAGGTCTTGCAACAGGACAAATCTTGCAACAGGACAAATTGTGCAACAGGACAGACCCTGCAACAGGACAGATCTTGCAGCACGACAGATCTTACAACAGGACAAATCTTGCAACTGGACAGATCTTGCAACAAAACAGATCTTGCAACAGGACAGACGTGGCAACAGGATGGTCGCGCGAGGCGACCAGCACCGTTGGGTCGCAACAGGACAGACCTGCAACAGGACAGATCTTGCAGCAGGACAGGTCTTGCAACAGGACAAATCTTGCAACAGGTCAGACCTTGCAACAGGACAAATCTTGCAACAGGACAGATCTTGCAACAGGACAGACCCTGCAACAGGACAGGTCTTGCAACAGGACAAATCTTGCAACAGGACAAATTGTGCAACAGGACAGACCCTGCAACAGGACAGATCTTGCAGCACGACAGATCTTACAACAGGACAAATCTTGCAACTGGACAGATCTTGCAACAAAACAGATCTTGCAACAGGACAGACGTGGCAACAGGATGGTCGCGCGAGGCGACCAGCACCGTTGGGTCGCAACAGGACAGACCTGCAACAGGACAAATCTTGCAGCAGGACAGATCTTGCAACAGGACAAATCTTGCAACAGGTCAGACCTTGCAACAGGACAAATCTTGCAACAGGACAGACCTTGCAACAGGACATACCTGGCAACAGGGCAGGCCTTGCAACATGACATACCCTGCAATAGGGCAGACCCTTCAACAGGACAAATCTTGCAACAGGTCAGACCTTGACAATGAACAGGACACCAGCGCCATTGGCTCACAACAGGACAGACCTTGCAACGGACACACCTTGAACAGGACAGATCATGCAACAGGGCATTACGGCCATTGACGACTACATTTCATGCTATTCATATCACAGAAATTCTTCTGCAACAGGAAGGAACGGCTAGTTCTAATAAAACAAACTACCTAGTATGTACTAAAACAAAACCTCGCCTCACTTGACCAATTATCGTTCCTTCTGGTAGGTAGTACACCAATTGCGCGCGCATCAAAATCTCCATTTGACATTGCCGCATTTGAGCACTCTGTCGTCGTTGTTGTACACCTCGACCGACGCCCATTCTTTACAGTTTAACTTTCGGGTTTAACTTTTAACAGCCCGCGGGATTGAAAATTCGCTAAAATTTGCACAAAATCCGAAAAAGTTCGACAAAAATACTAAAAGATTCAAGATTTTACGGCGTTTTATCCTTCTCCTTCGCCTCTGGGCTTGCTGGCTAGTCAGCGGCATGATTTGCGCAAAAAACTCCTCAATTTGCTACAAAATTTACCGTACTTTCAAACAAAACTCTTTTCTTAGAAATCTTCCGAAAATCCGATTCTCAGCGTCGACGATACTCGCACGCTATAACCAAAATCAACCTACAGTACCTAATGCTTGCGCAACCTGATTCGTTTTTCGCGATAAGACGTAGTGAATTCAAATTTTTGCCGTGACCGTCCTGTATCTAATCTACGGTCGCAGTGAAAGACTGTATTCCACGACCTCTTGAGTGGGTCGTGTGAGATGCAGTCGGTGAAGAAGAGGAGCATTCCGCGCGGGAAGTTGTGCTGCATGCGCCAGCGCACCACGCGCTTCTGCTGCATGTCCGGCCGAGCCGTGATGTACATACAGCACCAGGTAACCCAGGTAAACAAGCCGTGTGTCTGTGTGTAAAAAGTTCAACCTATACTTTGTGTCTGTCAAATCTTGGTGAACAGTATAGTGAATTTCATTCGCATAATTAGCCGTATCTAGAGAAGGTATCTTGAAAACGTGTACCACAATTCCAGTGCAGCTATTGCCACGATACGGTTGTCTGTACAACTGATCTAAAGCTCAGTGATATCGCCGCGTTCGCTATATGGTATCGGCATGATACGACGCCGTTCATCTGAAGTTTTATACCTGTGGCCGTGGGAATATGCCACATCGAGCAAAAAAACTTGCCCCCTGTTTGGTGCAGTCGTTCTCTACCAGGAATTTCGTTTGGTGTACGTATTTCTGCGTTATGACGCTTTTATCAATTAGTAGAATTTTGGTAAATTGTGGCGTATTTCTATAAAATTCCACAACTGCAAACAATTTCTTTTGTGTTACAAATTATCCGCGGTCTATGCTCTTTCCGCCGCTAGTCGAAGAAATTTCGCCGCTAGTCCATCAGGCGACAAAGTCGATGTTCGACATTTTTATATTTTAATTGTAAATATCTCTAAATTGCAATAATTTAAAACTGTAGATCCAAGTCACAAATACTTATTGGCTTACGACCTTTCACTTTCTACATTCACATTCGTCAATAAATGACGTTCTATGTTTGCCAATTTATGGAATTTGGACAAATAATCACGTATTTTTAGCACTCCGACCCCAAAAGGGGCGGAGTGCTATAGTGGAGCTGCTACCGACTAACTTTTTTGCCCCAAGATTTCTCGCGCGTGGTTCATCCGATTTGGACGGGGTTTTTTTTAATCGATAGCTCTCGAGGGATAGTAGGTGTGGACGGACCTTCATTTTTTTCGCGTAGTGGGAAAATTTCGAGAAAAATTCAAAAATTTGAAAATTTACTTACTGGAGAGGTGTTCCGCCAATAGTAACTCCTCGAATAATGGGCCGATGTTGATGCCGTTTGGATATGTTGTAGCCCTCGATGAGACGAAGGGTGGAAAAAAAACCCCGAGTCAATCGGCCGACGTATTCTCGGGTTACGGTAGCCGAAAGTGGTTTTTTGACAAAAATTTGCCTTTAAAAAATCCTAGTAAATCAGGGAGTTGTTGGATCGGGCCAGATGTCTCCAATCGGCAAGATTATGATGTTTTCTTTCGTTTAAGACCAAAATCGCCAAAATCCGCCGCGGAAATCGTGAGTTCTGTGGTTGCAAGTGGTCGCCGTCGGAGACCAAAAATGCCGATTTTCGACTTTCGGCCGTTTTAGCGCTCGATTGCGATGATTTATGGCCAAATGGACTGCACCACGCGATTCCCCGTTGAAAACTGATCCGAAATCAACTTTCAAAAATATTTTTTCGGCTACCGTACCCCGGCCGCGTCCAAAATTCGAATTTCCACCCCCGAGGACAAAATCAATGTTGGAGGTGATCCCGGTGCTTTCGAGGTCGCTGATGCCGAATCTGGCGTTATTTTGGCGTTTCGGATCAAGATTGGCGAGTTTTTGTCGAAAATCGACCTACCGTAGCCCTACGTCGACGAAACTGAAAGTGTGGTAATTGTGCGGTTGAAGTGTCGATTCTAGGGTATTTCGCGGCGAGGAACGCGAATTTCCTATTGGTTTCTCCATTTTGTGTCGATTTTGCCTTCAAACAGCCACTTTCCTAATGCCGACATTCAAATTTGAATGCAACTTTTACCGTACCCTCCTCAAACTATGTTTAATGCGCGCGCATTCAAACTTCTGAATTGAAGGAAATGCAGTGTGGAAAGACGGCGTGGTAAAGTGCATTTGCGCATGAATTTTCAATTCTTCCCGTCCAAAATGGCAAGGCGAGTCTGCGGTTGGCGCAGCCCCGAATCTTAGCTGCCGGCTACTGGTCGAATCGAAGCGAAATGGCGCATTTTGGGCTCAATTCGGCCTGGTCTACAGGATTTCGGTGGAGTTCTGCCGCGCCGGCCGGTCCTTGTAAGTGGAGGGAATATGCGTATTCTGAAACTCGCGCGCCGGCGGAATCTATGGAGAATCTTTGGGCGGAAATCGGCCTTATTTCTCATGATAAGTGAGTGGCGGTCTGCTTTCTCCCGTTCTGGTCGGAGTGCTTCACTGCAGGTTCTCCTGCACGTTTCCCTTTATTAAATTCCATATTTGCAAAAATTTCTTTTGCGTTACAAATTATCCGCAGTCTATACTCTTTCCATTTCTGAAGAAATTTCGCCGCTATATCATCAGGTGAAAAAGTCGATTTTCAACATTTCCATATTTTGATTGAAAATATCTCGAAATTTCAGTTTTTCAAAACTGAAAAACTATGTCACAAATTCTTATTGGCTTACGACCTTTCAATTTCTGCATTCACATTCGTCAATGAACGACGTTCTATTTTTGTCAATTTATGAAATTTCGACAAACAATTGCGTATTTCTATCAAATTCCACATTGACAAAAAATTTCCTTTGTGTTACAAATTATCAGCGGTCCGTGCTCTTTCCATTCCTGAAGAAATTTCGCGGCTAGCTCGTCAGCTGAAAAAGTCGATTTTCGACATTTTTGAATTTTAATTGTGAATATCTCAAAAATGCGAAATTAGCAACAGAAACGGACATTGGATCCATACTCAGCGGCCTTGACTCTACTTGGCCACATATGCCACATATCTTACTTCGGTGCCACGGACGGACACACAGACATTGCCATCCGTACATATACACCTCGCCGCGCTGAGGCGCGGCGAAACAAGCTGTGTGTGTAAAAAGTTCAACCTATACTTTGTGTCTGTCAAATCTTGGTGAAGAGCATAGTGAGTTTCATTCGCATAATTAGCCGTATCTAGAGAAGGTATCTTGAAAACGTGTACCACAATTTAAATGCAGCTACTACCACGATACGGTTGTCTGTACAACTGATCTAAAGCTCAGTGATATCGCCGCGTTCGCTATCTGGTATCGGCATGATACGACGCCGTTGATCTGAAGTTTTATATGTACCTGTGGGAATACGCCACATCGAACAAAAAAATTTGCCAACTGTTGGGTGCAGTCGTTTTCTACCAGGAATTTCGTTTGGTTGCGTATTTCTGCATTATGACGCTTTTGTCAATTTATAGAATTTTGGCAAATTGTGGCGTATTTCTATACAATTCCACAATTACAAACAATTTTGTTTGTGTTACAAATTATCCGCGGTCTATGCTCTTTCCATTTCTTAATTTTAATTGTAAATATCTTTAAATTGCAAATATTTCAAAACTGTAGAACCATGTCACAAATGCTTATTACCTTACGACCTTTCAATTTCTGCATTCACATTCGTCAATAAATGACGTTCTATTTTTGTCAATTTATGAAATTTTGACAAATAATTGCGTATTTCTATGAAATTCCACATTTGAAAATATTTCTTTTGTGTTACAAATTGTCCACGGCCTATGCTCTTTCCACTTCTGAAGAAATTTCGCCGCTAGCTCATCAGGCGAAAAAGACGATTTTCGACATTTTCATATTTTAATTGTAAATATCTCCAAATTGCAATTTTTCAAAACTGAAAAACTGTGTCACAAATTCTTACTGGCTTGCGACGTTTCAATTTCTGCATTTACATTCATCAATAAATGATGTTCTATTTTTGTCAATTTATGAAATTTGGACAAACAATTGCGTATTTCTATCAAATTCCACATTAACAAAAAAATTCTTTTGGGTTACAAATTATCAGCGGTCCGTGCTCTTTCCATTTCTGAAGAAATATCGCGGCTAGCTCATCAGGTGAAAAAGTCGATTTTCGACATTTTTGAATTTTAATTGTGAATATCTCGAAATTGTGAAATTAGCAACAGAAACGGACATCGGATCCGTACTCAGCGACATCGACTCTACTTGACCACATATGTCATGTTTCTTACTTTGGTGCCACGGACGGACACACAGACAGACAGACAGACATTGTCATCCGTATCATGGCTGGCGCGGCAGCGCCAGACCATAATATGTTCCATCCAGGTCGCGCGCACCTTTTCCCATCATCACGATATTTATTTCTCGGGCTGAACTGAACGGAATTGGTTGAAACTTGGTACACTAAAGGACTTTATCATAAACAGATTAAATTCCAGATTTGGTGAAAATCGGTTACATGTAGCGAAAGTTACAGGCGCAAAAAGGATCGCGGCGCGTTTCTTGTCCCACGGGCGGGGGGTGAATTCTTCTCCTTCTTCTCCTTCTTCTCCTTCTTCTCCTCCAGATCACGCTCTAACGTCCATCAGCATCTCGTCTGGCCGCCTTCCATTCTTCCCACCGCTGGTTGCGCGCACATAACACCAACCCCCGAAGTGCCCCCGCTTGTTCAGGAGGCCCTGCATAGGTGTCCCAAAATTGTCCTGTTAAGTTTTGTGCGTGCCTCAGAGTGTCCCCGCTCGTTCAGGAGGCCCTGCATAGGTGTTCCAAAATTGTCCTACTCGTTTTGTACGTGCCTCAAAGTGCCCCCGCTCGTTCAGGAGGCCCTGCAACCGTGCCCCAAAATTGTCCTACTCGTTTTGTACGTGCCTCAAAGTGCCCCCGCTCGTTCAGGAGGCCCTGCATACGTGTCCCAAAATTGTCCTACTCGTTTTGTACGTGCCTCAAAGTGCCCCCTCTCCTTCAGGAGGCCCTGCATACGTGTCCCAAAATTGTCCTACTCGTTTTGTACGTGCCTCAAAGTGCACCAGCTCGTTCAGGAGGCCCTGCATACGTGTCCCGAAATTGTCCTACCCGTTTTGTACGTGCCTCAAAGTGCCCCCGCTCGTTCCAGGAGGCCCTGTAAACGTGTCCCCAAATTGTTCTACTCGTTTTGTACGTGCCTCATAGTGCCCCCGCTCGTTCAGGGAGGCCCTGCAAACGTGTACCAAAATTGTGCTACTCGTTTTGTACGTCCCTCAAAGTGCCCCCGCTCGTTCAGGAGGCCCTGCATACGTGTCCCAAAATCTCAACTCGTTTTGTACGTGCCTCAAATGCCCCCGCTCGTTCA
>JASAMZ010009147.1:0-13923 GCA_030248115.1 Linhomoeus sp. GSCO2_2 | reverse complement strand
CGCACGCCATATACTCCACTCAACGCTATTGAGGCAAGCAAGCGGTTAAATGGTTTTGGTGCAGCGCACCGATCTTGACCAAACCAGTTGGGACCGCAATTCTGCTAGTGAGCCCTGCGCCTGCACTACCGTCATTGCAGAGCAGCCTACTATTAGATCTCTCCTGGAATATAAGTCTTGAGTCTCGTTTGTGACGTCACAAGAAACGTCAATCGTCTCGTCTTCTGGTGTACACAGCGCGAGCGTGTTTGTTTCCCCTGCTGGGCGAGAGAGATCTAGGCAGACTGGTGACTATTTCGGGTAGAGGCGGCTTCTTCGGCGGCCAACGCGAGGTCCCACTCGGCTGTTCTAGACTGATGCAAGTGACGTGAGCGCATAACGGGTTGGCTGGCGCTGGCGACAGTTGTATGTAATTGAAAGGATGGCCGCCCGATCTGCAGAGAACGGCGTGCCTATCTGGGTTCTCGTTCGTCTTCTTCACAACTTCGCAACTCGCTCCTTCGCAAGTGGGCGCGCACTGCACTTCCAAGCGTAGAGGCGGTGACGCGCGCGCTCTCGGCTCCAACCAAGGTGGTGCATGTAGCATGGAGTCGCAGAAAGCCTCCCTTCAAAACCACTACAACAACACCCTCGAGCGGTGCCGCGGATTGGGTCTGCAGCTGCAGACACCGACCCTACGTCGCAAACGGGATTCTTCCGATCGCGACGAGGATCTTCGTCGCCTACGTCTGCGCAACGACGAGGCCGTCCTCTACCACGACCGCTACGTTCGTCTCACCAGCAGGAGACTGACCATCAAGACCTACTACTTCCCTTTCCTCCTGCCAAAGACCATCGCGATCGATCAACTGGCCGGCGTCATCATCGAGAGACGACGACCGGGAACAAGCGGCGGCGCTCTCGCCGGCGCTCTCGTGCCCTTCTGGTGCTGTGGAATGGCCGACGAGATGGCCACCTGGTGGGCCTTGGACTTCGGCCGCGCCCGAAGGACAGCCACCTTTCGCTTCGAACTCCACAACGAGCGCTGCCTCAAGGGAGTCACCGTTCGAAGCGACGAGACGTTCGCCGCGGCACTCAGAGCATGCCTTAGTCCCGACGTCGTAACTGAACTCGAACTGTAGACTACGGCAAATAGACGACCTCACCCAATGAACCATTGTGTTCTGTATATAGGCAGGTAGGTACTTCATGTGGCAGTTGCTGACGAAGGACTGGCGTTCAGGGGTGTTGCATGTTGGACTGTATTCCCCCAGCCCAAGTCCCTTTTCTTTTCCCCTTTTTAGTCCCCTATTCTGTGTTCTGGTTCGTCCGTTTGGTCAAATACTCGTTCTTTCTCATTGCAGACAGTTCGTTCGTGTTGGTTCCCGTATATACTCGCCCAGTTCGAATTCCAGTGGTCCCGCAACGATCTCCGTCTTCCAGAACATTCTTTCTATTTTTAGCGTGATCAGGGTCTGGGCGCACATGATGACGGTGGCAGCCCAGACAGTGGAGTTGGTTCTTTCGTGTATTGTGTTCGCTGCGAGTTCGAATTCCACTGTAAAAGTGCGTGTAACGTCCGCCTTTTTGAATTTGGTTTCGTCTGTGTAGTTGTACGTGTTCGGACGAAAGAGGCCTCGAAAGCGTGTAGTAGTCGCCGCTGGCTAATCGGCTGGCCTATCCAAGGCATTGGCAAAGCTGCGGTGGACGTTATTGCCGACTTTCGACCTCCATTCCCGAGAGCACACCCGGATCGGACGACGGATCAGGATAGTTCTATTTTCCCAGTATCTGAGCGTAGCAGCACAACCGGGTATAGTCAGCCAACTCGCCGCCGAACCACCGGAATCCGCTTCTCTAGCCCTACACGTGGCGTGATCTGTGATAGTTCTTCACTCTCCGCTTCGTTCAAGGTTTCCCACCGTGGCTACCTCGCGGTCGACCGGATCCGTTCGAGGCGTCGACAGCCAGAGGAGGGAGACGTCCTTTCAACGGCTTGAGCTGAGAAAGGCTAACGTCGCCAGAGAGTAGCGGGCACCGAGGACAAGTGAGCCTGTGGAAGAGAGAGCTCAATAATAGAGAGAAAGGTCAGGATTCCAAGCGTGGTGGTGTGAAGGCAGAATACCGTCGAGTTAGTGTATGCAATTACGCTTCAAATACCTGTCGTCCCCTCCACCAGTAGTAAGAGAAGCCCAAGAAGGCCCACCTCCTGAAGGGAGAAGCCCCTTTCCTGAATTTTTGAGTGAAATTGGAGAGTGCTATTTCACTGATAGTGAAATGTCGTCCCCAGCTCCCGAGGAGGAGGAAACCATGAGTCTTAACCCGTGTGTGAAGTGCGCTAAGCCCACCAATTTGGTCCAAGGGGACCGTATCGAGTTTTTCGTGTGCGTGTGTCAGAAGACGTGTCACACGGGGTGCGCGCGCAGAGAGAATTTGAGGAGAGCGGATGCTAACTCCAAGGAGCGGTTTTATTGCGACAAGTGCATTTCGGAAGGTACCGCGCCGCTGGTAGAAGCAGACCTCTTGGATTTACTGCGACCGAGCGCCGAGGCGAATTCAGCGAACGGAGCCAACGGAGGCGAAGCGCAGACGGGAGCTGCTCAGGCGATAGGGAGTGGAACAGCAGGGGCGTCTGACGATCCTCAGCTGATAGGGCAGGCTTTGTATCCGATGCTCGCGCCCGCGGGAGGCCACACCCAACAGTCGAGTTCTAGCCATAGTCGAGACGCGAACGCCCAATCGGCTCCAGCGAACGGATTCCAACGCAAGCGCACGGGCAGCGATCCTCTCGGACTGCGGATACAGCAGGCAACCGGAATGCACCCGCAGCAGCCCCTAACAGCCAATTTCAATTTGCCGGCGCAGCCGCAAGTTCAGCAGCAAGCGCCTCCTCCCGCCCAGCAAGTACCGCCTACAGTTCTACAACAGCAACCTCCTCCTCCAGCAGGGCTTCCGCAGAATCAAAACCAACAGAACCAGTTGCAAAATCGAGCGAATTTGAATATCGCGGGCCAGAACCAAGCGAATGCGAATCCGAATCCCCCAAATCCGAATCTGGCGAACCAAGTGGCCAATCTGCAGGACGGATTCGACGCCATGCGCACACAGTTGGCCAGCCTGGCCGACCTGCTGCAGACGACGATTCGATTCCAGAATGCTCCAGCGCAGCAACAGGCTCCGCCAGTTCAGCAAGTTCCGCCCGCACAGCAGCAGATTCCGCCAATGCAGCAGCAAGTTCCTCCGGCGCAGCAGTTTCAAGTACCGTTTCCACCGGCGTTCGTGCCGAACATGCCTCCGCCGTTGCCGTTCGCGCCGCAGCCCCAGTACATTCCGCAGCCGTGGCCGAACCCGATTCAGTCGTCAACGGCTCGTCCATTCGGCGCGCCGGGTAGGAACGCGCCGTCCGCAGCTGCATTCGGTCTACAACCAGCTCAGACCTTTAACAATGCCAATCAGTCCATGCACACGGCTAGGGCTGGGATGCATGGCAGGCAGAGGAACCCGCAGCAGGACGCAAGAGAGGCTAGGAAAGAACATATGGACATTCTGAAGGCGCTGCAGAATATTCTGCCGTACAAGGGCTACGGGAGAGATACGCGGGATTTCGACGTCTTTATGCGCTCCGTTCGTCGCTGGCTCAATGACCTGCTTATCCCCGACCATTACTGGGTACAGTGTCTCCTCACGGTTTTGGCCGAAAAGCCACTCGATTTGGCAGAGCAGACGCTCCAGACCTTAGGGGACGACGTCGATTTCGAGACAATGGTAGGGTCGCTGGAGGCCGTCCATCAGTCGTCTATTCCAGTGTGGGAATACAGGAACGCCTTCCATCAGAAGCGGTGGATTTGGGGCACGGAGCGCTTCGACGAGTTCTACCAGGAGTGTAGACGGCTGGTCTACAAGGGCTGGCCCGACACGCCGACAGAATGGGAAGGGGCGCTCAAGCAGAAAGTCTCCGCCTGTGTTCCTGAGGGCTGGCACGGCCTAGTGGTTGGAGGAGACCAGTGGTCGCTCAACAAGCTGGTCTCTAATCTGCGGCAGATGGCTATCTTGTCCCCCTTCTGCGCAGACGGCAAGGCGCTCGGCGGGAAGAAAGGGACGGCGCCGCCGCGCGAAGCCACGCCGGGTAGCGTCACCTCCTCCGCCACGTCAACCGAACAGCGCGCCCAACCTAACCGATTCAGCTACGGCCAGGGCCAAAGAACCGGCAATTATCAACAGCAGCAGAATCGGCCGCAGCAGAACCAACCAAACCAGCAGGCCCAAAGCCAACAGAGTGGCCGGCAGACAACGGACGGGCAAAGGCAGAACACGGCGTCGACTGCACCGGCCCAGAATCAAAACCAACAACAGAACAGAGTGAACAACAACGCCTGCTTCAACTGCGGGCAAGTGGGCCACCAGAAGAGGCAGTGCCCCAACCCTCCCACAATGGCGCGCCTGCTGCACGACGAACTGGGAGACCAGTTTCAGCCGCCGCCGGATGAATTCGCGCAGCCGCTTCTCCAGTTCGATCCCGAGACGCCGCAATGCGACACGTACGACGGGTCTGCCTCCGCCGTGGCTAGAGTGGTCAACTCGTTCGAGGGCTACTCGCCGCAGGAGCGAGAGGAGATTATGGAGTCGCTCGCTCACCCGGCGAACATCAAAGTCAGGTCGCCGAAGTGCACTATCGAAATGGAGGGAATCCCAATGACAGCTATCTGCGACACCGGTGCCACCACGGGCATGATGATTCCGACCGCTATCTTCATGAAGAACATCAAGCCTCGAAAACCCGTCGAATTCTGGATGCAGAAGATAGATAACCAGCCTTGCACACGCGGTATTACGCAGTGCGACGGCAGGGATTTGAACATTCGATTCTCCATGATGGTGCGCGTCTCCTGCGACGGCTACGAGACGGAGACGGTGGCGCGCATTATCGACATGCCGCCCAACCAGGGCGTCCTGCTGGGTATGAAGACCCTACTGGGCTTGGGCTTCCAGCTGCTCATGCCGGGGCAGAGGCCGCTCATCTCCAACAAGCTCCAAATGCCTATCGAGCAGTATTTCGAAGGAGAAGACTTGCCGCCGTCTATTCAGGCGATGGCTCTTGAACAGCAACGGCTGATGGGCCTGCAGATGCAAGTCACTCCCAAAGTGGAGCCCCAGCAGAAGGAGAACGAGGAAACTTCACCAGTGAAGCCTCCGATCGCATCCAAGAAGACAGAGGAGGCGACGGAAGAAATACTAATAAAGAAGGAGGCATTGGAAGTGAAGAAAGAGGAGCCGGAACAGCCAGTGGAGGAGAAGCTGGTACAGCAGGACATAAAGCCAAGTAGGAGTTAAAGGTCGGCAAAACAGCGAGGGCTGAAGCCAGACCTTTCCAAGCAGAAGATGATCGCTCGATTTATCACCATTAGTGACGACGAGCGATCTATCCTACTACAGGGCTTCTGGAAGAAGAAGTGCAACCGGAGTGCGCGACTGTCCGGGTTGCTCGAGGAGGGCACCACGCTCCACTTCGAGCCGCCGGCTTGGCTGGCTAGTCTGGGCAGAATCGAATCTACGCTTGTGCGCCTCAACGATAAGGCCTGCTTTGAAGTGCCAGTCCACGATCTCGATAACGACAGCGTCCGCACCATCAATAGGCACTACCCAAGAGTGGCCTTCGGTCGGTTGGAGGAGATTGAGGAGTTCCTCTCTCCCCACGACGTTGCGCGCCAAGTCGTTGAGAACATGCCCGACTCCGAGTACGCCCGTAGAGCAACACAGAACGATCACAAGCCGCACCCGGCAGATGACGCAACGCCACAGCGCACGCCGGAAGAACTGCAAGAACGGCTCGCTTTGCTCAAAGAACAGTTGCAGATCAGTACAGAACACGGGGAAGAAAAGCGCCAGCGCATGGAAGAGCTACTGCTGGAGAAGCACGAAGCCTTTTCCGTCTACCCAGAGGAGATAGGCTGCTGCACGCTCGCCCCCGTTAGAATTGACACCGGCAGCGAGCCGCCCGTACAGCTGCCAGTGCGCCGAATGCCCGCATACACCAAAATACTGGTAGACGACGAATTGCGCAGAATGGAAAGAATGGGCATCATCCAGAGGAGCAACAATTCGGAATGGTCGTCTCCAATTGTTGTGGTGCGCAAGAAGGGCGTCGACGGCAAGCCTGGCAGTGTGCGCATCACCAACGACTTTCGACACACGGTCAACTCGGCGATAGCGAAAGCAGGGAAACTGATGGCCTACCCACTACCATTGACGGAGGAGCTGATTGAAACCATGGCTTCTATCCGCCCCCGCTACTGCTCCAATGGCGATCTCGTGGCGGGATTCCACCAAGCGAAAATCGCAGCCGAAGACGTGCCAAAGACCGCCTTTCGCCTACACGACTCGCAGTGGGAATATCTGAGGCTCCCCATGGGCATCAGCAACGCCCCAGCTATTTTTCAACATCTCATGGCGAGAGTGCTCGGTCCAATGGTCCACGAGAAGGGCGTCAGCCTGTACCTTGACGACTTCTCCAGCGTGTCGAGAGATTTCGAAGACCACTTGGACCAAGTCGGCCGTCTACTGCAACGTTTCATCGACCACGGCATCAAATTGAAGCCGAGCAAGTGCGACTTCATCCAGAAGGAGATGCGCTTTTTGGGTCATATTGTTGGGGAGAACGGCTTGAGACCGGACCCCAAAATGACCAAAGCCATCAACGAGCTGCCTGTCCCGCACGACCTCAAGAGCCTGAGAAGAACGCTCGGCATGGCCTCCTTCCTGCGCCGCTACTTCCGAGACTTCGCTGCCAAAATGAGAGGAATGACCAAGCTACTGGCGAAGAACGCGCCCTTCAAATGGGACGAAGACGCCCAGCAGTCGTTCGAGACAATGAAGAAGGAAATGACGTCGCCGCCTTGTCTCATCGGCGCCGACTTGTCCCGTCCCTTCTTTCTCGAAGTTGACGCGTCGCAATATGGGCTTGGGGCAGTGCTGACGCAGCCAGACGACAACGGCAAGCTACACCCCATTGCCTACGCGAGCCGCGGATTGAACGACGCTGAGAGTCGCTACGGGATATCTGAATTGGAGTGCTTGGGAGTTGTCTACGGCCTGAAGAAGTTTCACCATTGGTTGGCCGACTCCCCGCACCATCCCGTCACCATCATTACCGATCATAACGCGCTTGTCACGCTCAGCAACCAAAAAGAGCCGACAGCGAAAATCCACCGTTGGGCCCTGGCAATCGCTGCCTACAATCCACGCTTCGTCTTTAGGGCCGGAAGAAAACACCTGATGGCCGATTGCCTCTCGCGCACGCGATTGACGGCTGAGTCCTCGCTGCCCGACTTGGGGGAGTTGGAGGAATGCGGCAAGGAAGTCGACCCGGACGAAATTCCCGACTGGCGGAAGGAGAGAAAGAAACCGGCCGACCAAACAACCATCAGCGCTTGTTTGGAAGATTTCATCGAATCGAGTTTCCTCTCCCTCTACTTTGGATTTCAGGAGAGCGAAGCAGGGCAGAGCGGTATAAACGGCGAGGGCCGATACTGCTACGAGCAGCTGCCCGGATGTTACCTCGAAATGGGCCGCCAGAAAGATATCGAAATGCTGGAAGAACTAGCAGAGGAGATGGAACAATGTCGGACGATCATAGGGGCAGTTGACGACGCCACGATCGAGGAAAGCGGACAAGCCGAACAGCTTTGGTTGGACAACATCGGCGGCGACTATCAAGTGTTCGGTCAGATGATGGACGACCAATGCGCCGCGCTACTGCATTTGGCAACAAAGTGGGACTACAACCCAGCGGGCGTGAGTGGACATTCCCCGTCTAATTGGGTGTGGGATTTCCAGCAGTTTTTACTGCAGAGCAGAAGGCAGGAGGCAGAACAGCCAGAGCTGAAAGCCTTGACCTTCGACGTCTACACTTCCATAGCATTGGGAGTAGTATCGGCTATGCTGAATAACGCTGAAGACGAATAGCCCCGCACCCACGAGATCATTAGCTTTGGGAGCTCGGGACGAGCTCAAGCTGAGGGGGGGGGGGGGAGTTGTTGGACTGTATTCCCCCAGCCCAAGTCCCTTTTCTTTTCCCCTTTTTAGTCCCCTATTCTGTGTTCTGGTTCGTCCGTTTGGTCAAATACTCGTTCTTTCTCATTGCAGACAGTTCGTTCGTGTTGGTTCCCGTATATACTCGCCCAGTTCGAATTCCAGTGGTCCCACAACGATCTCCGTCTTCCAGAACATTCTTTCTATTTTTAGCGTGATCAGGGTCTGGGCGCACATGATGACGGTGGCAGCCCAGACAGTGGAGTTGGTTCTTTCGTGTATTGTGTTCGCTGCGAGTTCGAATTCCACTGTAAAAGTGCGTGTAACGTCCGCCATTTTGAATTTGGTTTCGTCTGTGTAGTTGTACGTGTTCGGACGAAAGAGGCCTCGAAAGCGTGTAGTAGTCGCCGCTGGCTAATCGGCTGGCCTATCCAAGGCATTGGCAAAGCTGCGGTGGACGTTATTGCCGACTTTCGACCTCCATTCCCGAGAGCACACCCGGATTGGACGACGGATCAGGATAGTTCTATTTTCCCAGTATCTGAGCGTAGCAGCACAACCGGGTATAGTCAGCCAACTCGCCGCCGAACCACCGGAATCCGCTTCTCTAGCCCTACATGCAATTGTTTTTGATGAGTCGTTCAAGAGAGAGGAGAGACGTTCAAAAACATCAAGGGAAACCGCATACAGCAATAGGCGTCGAGAACGATAGCGTGCCTGGTGAGAGAACCAGGAGAACTGATTGAATCAATACAAGTATTGTCACTCTCTCTTGGATGGAATCCTTTTACAGATGTCACGCGAACAACCTTCACTATACACAGAACGCCCACTGGTCACGCAACGGTCAAATAACTGGTCAAACTTCAGTCTCTGAAGCGCGTAAGGCTTCAAAAGCGGGGCAATACGATAATACAAAACAGGCGATGAGAGCGATCGTCACACTGGGGCGGAGGGGCAAATCGAGCGCTTCCATATAACGACAGAAGAATGAGAGCCGTAACTAAAACAGTTAGAGCAGGAGCGCAACAACGCACAATTATAGACGTGCTTACAGTCTATCGTCATGGAAGAGGCAAGGAAAGGAAGACAGAAGAGAAGTAGAGTGCTCGGGATACCGCGTGGGCTCAATCGGCAGTCTAGTTCGTCTTCGGCAAAGCCTTGCGAAGCACTGAACGACAAGAGGTACAATAGTACTAGTCAGAGACAGGCAATGGTCTGTGGCGGAAGCGCGAATGACGACAGACGTCGCGTGGCGAGTCGAAGTCGCAGCAGCTCGTGGGGCCGGCGGATTCCCAGCTGGAGGAAGTCTCTCTCCGTCATCAGCAGGAAGGTCGCCAGGTCGACCTGCGGAAAACAAGGACGCGCTCGCTCGCTTGCGCCACCACCTTCCACTGAAGCGCCAATACCCACCACCTCTTCGCTCTCGAAGGCGGTCAGGCGGTGGAGAAGGCCGACCTTCGCGAGGACGCCGGCCAGGTCTTCGTGGGCGCTCGGGTCGGCCCAGCCTCGGTCGGAGAGCGAGGCGCTGGCCGAGAACCGGCCCAAACCTAAGTGTACGAACACGTCAACTAAGTGCACTAACACGTAAAAGGAAGTCTTCATCGCACAAGCCGCAACGGCACAAGCTCCCACCGGTTCGTTGGTGCGAGTCAGTCAGTGGCGCGAGGACTCTCTCTTGCAGACTTCGACTGAACCCTTTTCCGCAGTAGACGTCGCTGGGTGCTCTCGGTCCCTTCGGACAAATCTCTCGCTTCATGACTGGAGCGGACGCAAAAGCTTAACACTTGTTTGTGCGCTATTCAGATTAACACGTCGATTTGAACCACGAACGTTGGATGGCCGCCAGCGCTTGATCCTTGTACTCGCTAATGGGCAATGTTGAGGGAGTGTGGGAAGCGGTGGTGGATCCACGGAAGTTCGAGTTTGCCAGCAGTGACGTTTCTCCAGCGCCGCCGAGCAGCGAAGTCAGAAACAAACCTCTCGTCCAGCTGTCCTTACCTTTCGGCGTGGCTGCAAGCGAAGCATACTGGTACAGTTCCACTCCGCACATTCTCGAGTCGAGCGCAGTGAAACGCAACCCTGGAACAGTCCCAGGGACGGCAGCGACAGTCCCAGGCAGCCGCTGCCCTCCTTCGAGTCGACCGAGCGACTGGAGAGAAGGCGCGAGGCAACCAGCAGCACGCTGGAGAGGTTGCGCTCGTCCGACTCCAGGATCACCCTCTGCAACCGTGATGGGGAAGCTTGCGCACTTGCCCTGTCGTCATACAGGGTGGGCCAATTAAGTGTTCCCGATTCTATTTGGTTATAACTCAGTCGTTGTAAAACGAATCTTTCTGAAATTTTGAGACAACATAGACACACCTTTAGAATTTTTTCTGACCAAAAATTGGAACAATCTGCGTTGTAAATCACAAGCAGCAGCCATTTTTGTGAAAATGGTCAAGTTTCAATCGTCTTGTCCCTTGACAGCTCGTTTTCGCAGGACAAACACGAACAAGTCTGCTATGAAAACTCAGAGCACATTTGAACTCTTAGTTTTTATCAAATGATGGCCCAGAAATCGGAAAATGTCGTTTGCTGTCGCTCAAAAGGTGAAATGCGCAACGCGTTTTGAATGGCCAAGGATAGCCCAACATGCACTGGCCGATGCGTCGCCATACCTCACGCACTTCTGTGGGACTTTGTGTGTACCAATGTGAACGGCGCGTAGCCGACGGACATTCAAGATCTTAAACTTCGCATCGCAGAATCGCAGACAGTTTGGGCAAAATCACGGTCGAAATCGGCCAAAAAATCAGCTGTCGTACCATGAGCGCCTCCAGAAGGTGGTAGAAATCGACGGCGGTCAGCAAAAACGTGCGTAATTAACGTACAAAGCGATTGAATTCGCCGAAATTTGGTCAGAAAAAATTCTAAAGGTGAGTCTATGTTGTGTTAAAATTTCAGAAGGATTCGTTTTTAAACGGCTGAGTTATAACCAAATAGAATCGGGAACACTTAATTGGCCCACCCTGTCATATTTCCCCGCGATCTCTGCTCGCAGAAGAACAGAATGCGCCAGCGTACATATGTACGCACCTCAGAGGTTGCGGCAGCTCCGTCACGCGAGCGATGCAGGGAAACCTTCACGTTGCACTCTCTTTCTATGAAAGCGACTTCCGCGGACGAGAGCTCTGTGGGCAGGTCGAACTCCACCTCGATCGGCAGCAGCTCCTTCAAATCGACAGAACGATACTGTATGTTTCCACCATACATACAATATGTAGCTAGCGCCGCCGAAACAGTATGGAACACACGAGAAGGAGCAGGCGGGCGTGGAGCACTTGTTCGATGCTTCCCGTGATGTAGAAGTTGGAGAAACCCTCGGCACGCTCCTTGGGAAGGGGGCAGCGGATGGTGGCGCCGGATCGCTCGGCCAGCCAGCGCATACGTTCGAAGGCGGGTCCCGTCACCTGCGGTTGCTGCGGCGCCAGAATCTCCGTCATGGTGGAACAGCCGACGGTCGTGTTCTGGAATGGATGGAGACTGCGCAACGTACTTTATGCTCTACTGTACCCCTTTAGATCTGGGGGCGTCGTGAGGCGTCTGGTTACTTTGGCTAATTTGGGTCGGGGGTGCGCCCCGCGGTAGTTTTCCGCCCGCAAGCCCAGTTAGGGGGTTTGGGGGTGAAGCGACTGCTAACCCAGCAGGATCAAAGGGGGTACAGTACTTACAGGTAGGACGTGCGGCGCACAGCAGGCAAAACAACAAACTGCGCCCCCACGGGGGGATAGAAGAACTCCACGAGTGTCTCCACTGCTTCGCGGATGCGGTCGGCCCGCCGGATGGCGCCGCGCACCAGAACAAAGCACAGGACCGGCCATCGCTGCACGCGGATGGTGCAACTGACGTGCGCGGACAGGCCAAGGCGGTCAGCCAGCTTGGCTGCTGCGGCGGCAGCGCTGTCGTAATCGAGCGCAAATGGAGACAAGTCGACGGTCGGACGCAGGAGCTCCGGCTCGAGGTTGAAGCGCACTTGGACGGGCGACATCTCCTGCAAGTGCTAAGCGGTGGGACGACGATCACTCAGCGAATGAAATGACCGAAGGTCAAGTCACCAACTCGAAGGCGACGCCGTGCCAGGGCCACGGATCGCAAAGACAGTCCAGAGATGCACACCTAAAAGCACCGTACAACAAATTGCGGCATGGTAGACGGCACACAAAGACGGATCCCACAATACAGCAACTACGTACGAAGGCGGACGAATACATACTGCGCACCTCGTTGCTCTTGAGCGCGTAGTCGTTCCTGTTCGAGTCGGGAAAGTGGATGCGGCAGCCGGTTTCGCTCATCACTTCCTGCGAGTTCCTGCCCCCTCGGCCGATGATGTGACTGTGGTCTGTGTAGGAGATGTCCATTCGCAGAGTGACCGGCCTGCTGCTGTTCCACGAACGAACGTCTCGCCGCTGGAAGCCGGCCTGCACATGGAATGCACTTTTCATTGACGAAAGTGAACACGTTGCCAACAAGAGTTGACTGTACCGTTCCGCCTCGCTGCGACGAGATCGACTTCGGCGGCAGTCGTCCCCCGTAGGAAGAACTGGCGTTGGTTGACCGAAAGAAGCGGTTGCTGGAGAAGGTCTTCGTCTCGAAAGAGCAGGCCGTCTGAACTGGCGGGCGATGATAGGGCAATGGAGCCGCTGCGACCTCGGTCGCCGGACGTCCCAGGATCACGACACCGTTACAACTTTCCATGACGAACAAATCCGCTCCACAAGATGCTGCTGACCTGACTCAACAACTGCAAAGTGCTGATGGCTCGTCAAATCAAACCTCTCTTCTTCTGACCGTGGCGAGAAGTAGGCCACACCCCTTACAGTGATTGGTCAATGCTTCAAAATGTGAATACTGTGTCGTGCAAAGTTCAAGTTTGCAGAAGTGCTGCGTCGTTTCGCCACGAATGCGGGTAATTGCGATAAACGCAGCACAACACTACCTAGCCACCAACGAATAACTACCCATAGTAATCAATCACAAGGTACGAATTTCACGATTCGCCATCTGCACCAAGCCAGCCGCATTCGCAAACCAAACCAAAGGGCACTTTTGCGGGTGCACGCAGCAACGCACTGTGTACTTGGACGATCACGAAATTGGCGCGCCTTCATTCACATGCTCCATTCTTCTTTCGGAGGAAGTCAGCTGCACGAAAAGCACACCGGCCGACAGACGAGCAACCAGATCCTGCCAATGGCGTAGATAGGTGATTTCTAGGGGGTGTGCTCAAAAGGACGCCGGAACGAACCGCGAACTCGACATCGTGCGCCCAGTCGACCCTTCCCCACACCTCCATCTGGTAGAGCTGCTCGAGATGGGCCAGCTCCACGGCTTCCCTGGCGCCCAAGTGGTGGTAGACGGTGGCCAGGACGATCAGCAGACTCTTGACGGAGCGCACGGCGAAGTAGAAGCCCAGCAGCGACTCGAAGGAGTAGGAGGCGACGTGAGAGCGCAGGCGAAGCCGAGACTCGTCGCTGATGGACGGCCCTGGAAGAAGCTCCCGGGAGCGCGCCATTCCCATGGAACAGAGCGCAGGCAAGAAGAAGGCGTCGCCTTTTCACGCACCATCCACCAATCCACTAGTTGGCGTCACGTCCAGCTGGTAGGTCCTTCTGGCCCACTCGATCAGCTGTCCCCAGTGGCGCTGCTGCAGTTTGAGCAGCTTCTCGGGCGTATTGCTCATGTAGAAGACCGTGTCCCCGTCCAAGTACTCCATCACCTGTCCCACCAGCTGCCCCTTCGAGTACTCCATCGGGTTGTCCTGGGATGCCATCGACAGCTCTCAAAGGGGAGGGGGCGTCTGCCTAGCCAACCGTATCTACTTAACCGTATCTACTCATTTTGACCGTTGGAATGACAGGCGCTCACGAGTGA
>JASAMZ010009146.1:2500-98373 GCA_030248115.1 Linhomoeus sp. GSCO2_2 | reverse complement strand
TTTAGGTACATAGTACCTAGTACATACCTGTTAGCCTCGAGATTTGAATCTTAGGAAGGAAAATCAAATCATTCGTTGGTCTTCTCGCGTACACGGTGATATAGGACTAGCATAGGATTATAGGACTAGCAGCGAAGATGCTAGCGACTGTTGAGAACTGTATGTGATGGGAAAGCAAATGCGAAAACGCAACCACTTGTTTACACTCGTGGTTCTGTCTGCTCTTCGTCCTCAAACGAGAACGGCGGATGAATAGACAATGTGCAGACACAAGCAGGGTAGCCGACCGTGGACACATTCAATTTTCGACAGAAATCAAATTTTCCTTTGACTGGCGTTTGCCCGTCTGGAGAAGCGACGCCGTTTATTGGAACGAACACAACGCCAGACGTTATCCCAGCTACATAAATGTAGACCAGAGCCAGACAAAGGCAAGTCAGCCCAAAGGGGCGAATTTCTTAATAACCTGTGCGATAAAAGTAAGCTCTGGTCAGAAGAATCGGCAAGAACAGAAAGCTTCGGTCTTGGTGGCACTCTATATTCATTCGAAGATTTGTGAGGGCCCAATTCTGATTACCCGAGGGAGTGCGTGCAGTAAGCCGCTTTCGACTTCTCCAGTCCCTGGAGGGAGCAACAGCTTGGATGGAGATAGGGACTCAGCGCTCGACCATTGCCACTCTACAAGGCAACGTGTACTGCGAAGGGATGCGGCCCCAGCCCTCGTCAGTTTGGTACAAGGTTGGTGTCTTTTGTGGGGTGGTAATTGGTGACAATTCGACAAGCGTACCTGATGCAACTTTCCCAGCCGGTCCTTCTGCATCTGACCGTAGCACTAATCGTAATTCTATATGTGCTGGGTGGAGCCTTGGCAATCCACTTGCTGGAGGACTGGTCTTTCCACGCTAGCCTCCTTTTCGCTTTCACAATCGTCACCACAATCGGTATGGCAACACATGTTTGCTGGACCGACGACGACGACGACGACGACGACGACGACGACGACGACGACGACGACGACGACGACGACGACGACGACGGCGACGACGACGGCGACGGCGACGACGACGACGACGACGACGACGACGACGACGACGGCGACGGCGACGGCGACGGCGACGACGACGTCGACGACGACGACGACGACGACGACGGCGGCGGCGGCGGCGGCGGCGGCGGCGATGACGACAGCCAGCAGCCAGCAACATCGAACGGATGGAGGCCCATTCATTATTATCATCCTACTGTCGAATTTGATTGGTTGTAGGCTACGGTCGTGTCGCCCCAGAGACAACTTGGGGACGGGGCTTCTGCATTGCCTACGGTTTGATTGGCATTCCACTGACGATGCTGGCCATCGCCAACCTGGGCAAGTCACTGGAAAGCCTGGCCGGCAAGTTGAGATACAAGACGCTGCTTCGCCTCAAGCGGAGGGAAGTGGCCAATTATCAGAGGCGGATGTCTATGGCGCCCGCACAAAGTGATCAGATGGCCGTTTGCACACAAAAATGTCCAAAACCTGACCTTTCCTGTATTGTTGCAGGACCAACGAACTCAATCAGAAAGCCGGACGAATCGGTGTCGACCGAGGTATCCGACACCGAAGCGGGCGTCGCGATTGTGCTCGCCTTTGTTTTCTACGTGCTGCTCGGCGCCTGCGTCCTACCTCTCTACGAAGATGAGATCGACGGCTTCTTCTCCGCCTTCTACTTCAACTTCGTCACGCTGACCACCATTGGATTAGGGGACCTGGTCCCCCAGAGGTATACGGCATTCGCGTTGAGCGATAAAACAGAGAATCCACAGAAGTGCCGTAACCTACCTACTTTCCCCAGCCGAAACACCGTAGCGTTCGTCTTCACCGTCGTGTACATCGTCTTGGGTCTGGCGTTGACCACAGTGGCTATCGACGTGATCTCCGCCTACTTGAGAAGACTCCACTACTTTGGCAGGAGGCTGAAGAATGTGGGCAGCATCACCATTTGGCTGGGTGGAACGAAGTGAGATCGGTAGACTTTCTGCAGAAAGTTCACTCTTCAAACATTTTGGCGAAAGCGAAATTGCAGGATTTCCGTGAAGACGCTGGTTCGCAATGTGGCCGAGGCACTGGATGTACCAAAAGAGCGCTTGGATCAACTTGATTTGGACGAATTCGTCTCCACGACTATAACCAAGGCCGAGATGCAGGTTGCAGACCAAGTCACACTTATGGAATGACAGTGACACACTACTGTAAAGTCTTGTATGGCTCTGTTATGCCTTTAGCAGCCAAGTCAGGCCGACTTGCCAGTCCTTCCAGAGGTTGAGGTGTGCCACTAGCTGAACTTTTTGTTACTGTTGCCGCATGGCGCCGCATAGACCCTCGAAACTTGCACAAGAAACACTTCAGGCGAACGGTCACTTCGGCCCAAAACTGTCGCAGTACTCGCTTCTGCAACTCATGGACGAAACCGACGACAGCAGCGCCGCTGGCAGCGCCGTAGTTCGTAAATTTGTGTTCGGCATTATAAGTCCAGTTACTCCAGTAGTTCTCGCGTTCTGTGTCACCACGAGTTCAATTGAACTGCGTCGAGTTCAACTGATCACACGGCACTGAAAGGAATATAAACCTTTGAAGCAGGCAACGGCCCTTCGAATCTGTCGCGCCTCCTTGCGCTCGATCACGCCGACGAGCTCGAGTGTAGCGGAAAAGTTACCGAGCGACTACAGTCTCCGCAAGTCGGTCGTCATAATCGAGAACCCCAGCCCAACTGAGAGGACCGCGCTAATTGGGCAGCCATCGGCGGCCTACGTCACACGAATCGACGAAGCGTCCAGTATAGTCCCCGTGGCGGACTTCGAAGGCAGTGTGGTCGTTGGCATGCCGCCGGATGTACACCAATGGACTTCTGGGGTATTGCAGTCGGTCAAGATAGTAAGGCAATGCCCAGTAATACCAGATGAACTCTTGCTGTGTAGGTACTATTGGGCGTGTGCTTGAGGTGGATCGGGAGGCGCGATCGACAACAGAAGAGGACGGGCCGTCGGACTCGGAGAAGCAGATGGATGCCACGTCGTCGACGGCCATTGACAACGTCTGGGCTTTACTTAGTCTGTTTAGAGTGAATGGTGATAAGATGTGTATGTATCTGAAACAAATTTTGCTACTCTGCCCGCGCATTGCAGGACACGTCAATCGACTCATCCCAGCGTCCAGAAGGTAATTCCCGAAACAAGTCACGTAGTCAGTACTCATACAGCTGTAGGTGTGCCGGTCGCCGTAGTTTCGTGCGTGCCTCTTCTAGTTCTGGTCGAAAGGAGAACCAAGGAGAGAGGCAGGCCGAAGTTTCGCCACGACCCGGAACGAATGCTGGAAAGATACGAGCAACTGTGGAGTCGATTCAAGGCGCCGCCCAGCCCAAAATCGAAACGGCACGATAAAGCGAATATCGATAAGTAGGCAACGCACCTTTGTCTGTCAATTGATTTCCGATGTACATATAGCCACGAGGACTGGAACTCAGTATGTATTGGGAGGCGACGAGCGTGAGTGATGTGTTTGGCGGTGTGCGCTTTACAAACTGGCGAGTGGCGACCAACACTACCGTAATTATAGACTGCAGTGACGACTGCAATTGTTGAAACTCGCTTGACTTGGCTCCGTCCCAGCGTCCGATCTCGTCAACGTCGAGCGTGTGGTGTTCCCGGGTCTGTCCGTTTCAAACTTTTCGCGTTGTTCTGGCAGCCTTCTGTTATGAAGTGGGTGACGCTGCGCGGCCGAGGCGGCGTGCGAAAGAGAACCACCGAAAAGAACAGTTACCCTTCTGCGGGACGCGTGAAGAAGTACGTCGTGTGCCCCAAATGCGGCGTGAGACTCGCTTCCAAGTCTCTATGGCGCCACCTCAAGCTGCGCATCTGCAGTCAGCCGGACAAGAAGGCGGCCAAGAGGGACTGCAGCGGTCTCACAGTGGTCATGGAGCCCTCGGACCTCCTGCAGAAGCCGCAGCTCGAATCTGGCGCCGCCACCGACGACGGCGAAGGCGACGACTCGACGAAGAAGAGCTTCCGTTGCGCCGTGCCCGACTGCCCCCGAGCCTACGAGAGCTTCAAGGCGCTGCAGCGCCACTGCCGCGTCAACCACAACATGGCCGTCCGCTTCCGAGACGAGTCGAAGCCGCCTCGGCCGCCCCCGGCGATCTTCTGCGTCTTCTGCGAAGAGAACTTCCAGACGCTGAACGAATTGAGGGCGCACGTCCGTCACAACCCCGACCATTGGGACGAGGCGGGCCAATTCAGCAGCAATCCGTACGGCGTCTTCAAGCTGACCATGGATTCCTGGCAAGAGTTCCTCGTGAGCTTGCACACTTGTTTGTTGTCTCATGACTGGCCGATTTCTGGGAGCGAGAAGTTATCGTGTCCAGCGTTACAGTACCTTCTCTCTCCTTGAGGACTGGAAGGAGACGGTGGAGATGGAGACTGGGGAGGGCTTCTACAAGGTGGAGAACTCGCGCATGAGCACCTACCGTCGCAACGGCTACTGGTGCAATCGGAGCGGCAAGAGCCGCTATGTGGAGGGCGAGCTGCCGCCCCCGGAGGCTGAAGACTCGGCGCTGGCCGGCGAGAAGCAACCGCCTCCCCAGCAGCAGTACAGGATGGCCAAGGACGGCCGGATGGTCAAGAGGAGGCGCCGACGTCGGCCCGCGCCCTTCACCAAGACCGGCAACCACTGCACCGCCTTCATTGTGGCCCGACACTTCGACTCGGGGTGGGAATGGGAGTCTGAGACAGGATCTGGTTTAGGATAGTGGAGAGATGATTTGGAGACTTGTCGACTTTCAGCTTCGTCCAGGTGGAGTGCTGCGTCGACCACTACGGACACGACCACCCCCTGGCGCTGGAGCGACACCTGCCGGACAATAGGAGAAGCGCCCTCGGCCTTCTGGAGGGAGTCGACTCGGGGCCACCCAGAACGGTGGCCGACTCCAGTAGCTGGGACGAGTTGGATGCCGACGGTAGGGGGAGGAGCAGCGCTGGTTTTGACGTTTGGTCCCCCCCCCCCTCCCCCTCCCTCCCTCACCCCACACCCCCCCCCCCCCTCAAGCAGAGAATGTCCGGTGGATAGAACGCGATGGTACAATAAAACCCTATCGTCTGAAACGTCATGCCTCTGTCGTCTACTACTGCAGAAGTGGTCGCAGTGGAGGACGCAGAGCCGGAGTCGCGCCGTCTTCGGGAGCAGATCGCCGACAGTCTGGCCCAGCTGAAGAGCCTCAGCGACGTCATCGGCTTCCACGAGAAGCGACTCGACCCGCGACGACTCACCGACGTCGAGCGCCATCTGAACAGGTGACCTGCTCGTTGGGCAAAGGAGACACTAATGAGTCGCAGCTCGCAGTCAATATGAGGAATGCGTGCAGAAGCCCCTGCATAGAAGCACTCCTACCCAGTTGGGGCTACAGTACACGAAGGCCCTACATCTACTGGGCAAGCCGAACTGCGCAAGAAAGATACCTCTTGATGTTGCGCTATTTGGCTTCATGTGCATCTGCTGTTGTACACTAATGACTCGCAGGCCAAGAAACCAACGCAATCGTTTTGCAGCGCCAAGCACCTCTGCCAGGAGCTGCTGGCCGCCAGCACGAATGAACAATTGGGGCAAGAAGACCCCTCCTTCCCTTCCTGCTCCTCCTCTACCCCCGCAGAGAAGTGGGCAGTTGGGAGAAGGCGAACTTCGCAGAAGACGCCCCACCCTCCCTGCGAAGTGTGCCAAAGGAACGGCAAGCCGCCGCTCGTGGATCCCAAGTCGAAACACTGGCTCTGGCTCGTCTGTCGCGCCTGCCAGAGGAACTACCACAGCGGCTGCGTGGACCCGTCACTCTTCGACGCCGACGAGCCGGAAACATTCGTCTGCGACGACTGCTTTGACACTTTCTGATGAGGGAAAATGACTCTGTTGAACCTCTGAATTCTATTTTTACCACTGCCACGTAACCTGAATAAACGGCTTCTCAAGTTCTGTGCATTTGAGAAGCGCCAGTTGGGTTCATCACCTAACTCTCTTCTGTTGTTGACCAGTGTGAAAAGTCACCCTGCTACTACCAGTTCAGTGATTTGAATGATTCTACTGGAGAACGCAATTCTAAGAACTCCGTACTTCTGGGTAATAGGGACGATCTTTTGGCACTGTGTCGGCGTGCTGTTCGGGGCTCCTCTGATCGAGTTCGTTTCGCAGTGGCGCTTCAACTTCAGCGTCAAGTTTTAATTGTTTGCTCGTTTCAGGAAGTTCTACCGAACGGCCATTTTCGGTTCGGCGGTCAGCTTGTGCACCTTCGTTCCCTTTGCGCTGATCTTTCAGTCGTGGGATCAAGTCGGCAGAGTGCTATTCGACAGAAAGTTGGTTGTCGTTGTATCTGAATGAAACCTATCGTTTGAACTGTTGACGTCTCATGCTTTGAGGGCCAATTCGATCAAGGAGCGCCTAGCCCTCCGGGCGGCGCTTCTGAGCGTCTTTGGAAGTTGGCTTGGGGCCTTCCCCATTCCTTTGGATTGGGATAGGTGGTGGCAGGTGAGCTGGCCTAATTTCTGGACAATTCAGTGTCTGGATCTATGGCTACAGTAGTCTCTGCGCTTCAGGAGTGGCCTATCACCTGCGTGGCTGGCGCCTTTGCGGGTTTTTTCGTCGGTGTGTGCTCTGTTGGATTGGAGTGTGTCGTCGCTAGTCAGAGGTCGTCCAGAAGGGCCAAATGGAAGATAGTCTGACAGTTGAAAGGGAGGAGGCGACGAGTGCGGTGGAGCGCAAGCCGTCCAAAGACAACACGGGCATTCCCGTGCTCAACGACATTCCTCAGCTCAAGTGCCTGCTCTACGCCGAGTTCCACCCTCGCATTGGGCCCGTCATCGTCTACCAGGTGGCTTGAAAGCATGTCTGAAATTCAAGGTATCGTAAATAATCTAACACGCCCCAGGAGGCTCTAGTTTTCAACCTCCTTCTAGGAGGGTGGCTATTGGATTGTGGGCTTATTCGAGAGGAGAATTATAGGCATGTACTATCTTGTAGTACACTAGAAGAGAGTATTGCATGAGGCTCGCCATTCAACCTCCTGCTATGGAGGGGGTACTATTGAAAGGTGGGAGGGGGTCTTATTAGAGTATACCAGCCCATGTGACTCGATTGCGTGTGCAATCGTCGTGAATCGACTGCATATGCAGACTCCTTCCGGGACGATCGCCGAAGAGCGCTTCTCTTCCTTCTCGGGCTTCATCATACCCAGGCGAGAGCTGCTGTTCAAGTCGGTCAAGCTCAACTTCGCCGACATCAAGATCATGGGCTTCCCCGTGGGATTGGGTGGGTCAGGAGTTGTCTCGTTCTGTGCGCGATTAGATGCACACCAAAGTGAAGCTCGAGACCTTCTGGGTATGAATACGAAAGTTTTCCGCACCCTACAGTAAGCTTCGTATCTAAGCATCGGCGCTTTTGTCGAAATTTTTTCTAGTTGAAGCTGCCAATCGCCGGAGTGTGAAGTGACTGAAAGGTCCGCAACATGTCGGAATTCGCAAGCCCCAGAGAGGTTCTCGTTGTGCGCAGTCTCGGGCTTTTTTAGGGGCATTCGGTGGGGTGATCACGAGACTGGCGGACGAGGTCAGGTGGTATCACGAGGGATCGAGGCCTATATCACCAGATCACAAGGGGGTTGGGGGTTCTTCTGAGAGGGAAGGCAGGCAGGGAGGCATCTTCAGGGGTTGTACTCGATGGGGATGTTCTTGCGGCGGACCATGCCGTCTCCCTGGAACCACTCGCGGCGGAACTGCTTGGCGGCTCCTTCGGGGGCGTTGGTCCACTCGACGGTGACGCGGTCGTTGTTGGTGTCGGCGCTGGCGTAGTCGAAGGCCTCGCAGCTGACGGCCAGCAGCACAGACTCCTTGGGGTCGAGCACGCCGGCGGGCGGGTCCACCTGCAGGCGCTGCATGTTGGTCGTCTTGATGGCCCAGCCGATGCGCCGACTCCCGTCGTTCTGCACCGCCACGTGGTAGGTGTGCTTGTCCGAGAAGGGCGCGTTGTACACCAGCTTGGCGTGCGGCTGCGTGTTGATGTCGCCGGGAGGAACCGAAGCCATCTTGCTGCTCGACGGTTTTGACTTGACTTGTACTTCTTTCTTCGCGAAGGTTCAAAAGTGAAGTTCACCTGGAGTGGAAAGTTGTGGAGGATTAAACTTTTGGGCTCCTTTTGAAATGGGACATAGGAATGAATACCACACAAAAACGGCTAGTCAACATTCTTTGGCGCAGTTCTAAAGGAGCCCAAAAGTTTTAAAAAGCTCCACATCTTTCCACTCGAGTTGAACTTTACTTTTGAATCCTTTGAGAAGAAAGAAGTCGAAGTCAAGAGCGTCGAGCAGCAAGATGGCTTCGGTTCCTCCTGGCGACATCAACACGCAGCCGCACGCCAAGCTGGTGTACAACGCGCCCTTCTCGGACAAGCACACCTACCACGTGGCGGTGCAGAACGACGGGAGTCGGCGCATCGGCTGGGCCATCAAGACGACCAACATGCAGCGCCTGCAGGTGGACCCGCCCGCCGGCGTGCTCGACCCCAAGGAGTCTGTGCTGCTGGCCGTCAGCTGCGAGGCCTTCGACTACGCCAGCGCCGACACCAACAACGACCGCGTCACCGTCGAGTGGACCAACGCCCCCGAAGGAGCAGCCAAGCAGTTCCGCCGCGAGTGGTTCCAGGGAGACGGCATGGTCCGCCGCAAGAACATCCCCATCGAGTACAACCCCTGAAGACTGCCTCCCTGCCTCCCCTGCCTGCCTTCTCTCTCAGAAGAACCCCCAACCCCCTTGTGATCTGGTGATATAGGCCTCGATCCCTCGTGATACCACCTGACCTCGTCCGCCACTCTCGCTGTCCTGATGACCATCCTACCCACCGAAAAATGTCCAGAAACTTGCCAACCCATAGGCTTACAAGAACTATAATCAGCAGCACAACTGAACTGGCCAAGCTATATTCTCTTCTCAGCGGGCGACCAATACTACCGGCACCTGTTCCAATTCAACCTCTGCTTCGTGGTAGAGAACGTGTCGCACGTGGATCTTGCCTACGAGCCCTTGGTGCAGAAGATGGCCAACTATTTGGTCCAATTAGAAAAGGAGGAATGCTACCTATCCGACGACAGCCGCAGAAGGGAGACACTGCCCAAGATCATGGAGCAAGTCTTCAAGGGGCTCAATCGAATTGGTGTGCCCAATACGTTCTTGTGAATGAATTTGCGCTTTCACAAATGACACAAGAGTAGGACACACGTTGTCACCTTGCTAGATGATGGATCGTCTAGGACCTGGCTGGCAAACGAAGCCACTAGTGTTTGCTACAGGCCAGTGCTCGATTCCGGTCACGGATCAGACGACGGTGAATTTGAAGCTGTGTCCCGGCCTCCATGGGAGGGACCCTCAGAAAGTCACCCCTCTCATGGTGCCGGTCTTCGTGCGACAGCTGCCCTCTTCCTGGCTAGAGGACGAGAAGGAGTTCAGCAGAATCGACGTGCTCACGCAGAAGGTTGTTGTGGATCAGCAGTGTGGGTACCGTATCCTTAGAAGGTAGTGGAAGATCGTGTGTACTGTATCCTTTGTGATGCCCCTTCGGCTACCGTATCCTTCGTGTGGCTACCTGAATCTACGTCTCAGATCGCGCCCGAGATCGACGGCGTGCGCTCAGTGGCTGAGATCGGCCAGCGCGCGGAGGTCGATCCCGACCTGGTGGCGCGCTGCGTGCGCGACCTCCACTTCCAGGGTCTGGTGGCCTTGACGCCCGTCTTCGACTACGCGTCCAGCTACGTGCCCACTGAGGAGGTCAAGACCCTCTACAAGGATATCGAGCTGCAGAAGGTTTGCTTCCGAAATACAAGCTGGGTGAAAAAGTGGGACCCGACTTTGCCGCCACCATTTTCAAGCTCAGCGGCATGGTAGCATATCAAGCCAACATTTTGGAGGTGGCATGCGTTGCGCAAAGTGACGCCATTTGCCAAACAACTGTTGATCAAGAACACCGTGTAGTGTGTCTTGTGCAAATTTGGGCCCGATTCCGGGAACCAAGCCTTAGAATGGCGGCCGCTAAGTTAGGGGTCCCACTTTTCTTACCAACCCTGGACATCAGAGTGGGATCAATCGTGTGATATCCATTCGTGTCCCTCTCAGGCTTGCCAAACGTATGTGGCCTTGCGCTCGAGCGACGGCAACGTCATACAGTTGCCGGACAGCGCCGACGTCTTCCGCCTGTACTGTGCTCTGCAGGTGCGCAGTTGAGCACAAGAAAAGAGCGCTGTGTAGTATGTGATGTCGTCGAATGCAGCACCGAGTCAACTCGACCCATTTCCCTCCAGCGCGGCCTCTCCCTCAAGGACTGGTGCCTGCGTCAGAACCCGCGCGAGAAGTACGTGGACGAACGGCGCCTAATCCGCTTCGGCTGCGTCCACTCGTTGGTGCGCAAACTCTGCGCCTACCCAGTCCACGTGGCGTCTTCGCGCGGCGATCTCGCCCTGCTCGAGTCCCTGGAGGCCGACTGCGACGGCACCAAGACACTGGAGGAGCTGGCGTATAAGTTTGGATTGCTCCCCAGGGATTTACTGGCCAAAATCGAGTCCACCGACAAATTTCTGATCCTCTGGAGGTGATCGCAGATTTGTGATTGCTGTGCTGTCTGGAAGCGGAGCAACAGCTATGTATCTAGTGGATGGGCGCTTTGCCGAGCGGTCAGTACAACACAATATACAGTAAAACCTCCAATAAGCGTCCCATTACCACCTTCTGCGGCATGCCTTTCATGGCCACGATAAGGGAGGGTGGGGGCGCTTATTGAAGTACTAGCCGTTCCTTCCCGTTGCAGAAGAATTCCTGAGTCGTCAATGGCCGCAATGTCCTGTTGCATGATCTGTCCTGTTCAAGGTCTGTCCGTTGCAAGGTCTGTCCTGTTGTGAGCCAACGGCGCTGGTCGCCTCGCACGCGCACCGCAACGTCCGCCCTGTTCATTGTCAAGGTCTGACCTGTTGCAAGATTTGTCCTGTTGAAGGGTATGTCCTATTGCAGGGTATGTCCTGTTGCAAGGCCTGTCCTGTTGCAAGGTCTGTCCTGTTGCAAGGTCTCTCCTGTTGCAAGGTCTGTCCTGTTGAAAGATCTGTCCTGTTGAAAGATCTGTCCTGTTGCAGGGTCTGTCCTGTTGCAAGATTTGTCCTGTTGCAAAATCTGTCCTGTTGCAAGATCTGTCCTGTTGCAAAATCTGTCCTGTTGCAAAATCTGTCCTGTTGCAAGATCTGTCCTGTTGCAAAATCTGTCCTGTTGCAAAATCTGTCCTGTTGCAAGATTTGTCCTGTTGCAACATCTGTCCTGTTGCAAGGTCTGTCCTGTTGCACGATCTGTCCTGTTGCAAGGTCTGTCCTGTTGCACGATCTGTCCTGTTGCAAGATGTGTCCTGTTGCAAATCTGTCCTGTTGCAGAAGGTCTGTCCTGTTGCGACATCCTCGCGCGACCATCCTGTTGCCACGTCTGTCCTGTTGCAAGATCTGACCTGTTGCAAGATTTGTCCTGTTGTAAGATCTGTCCTGTTGCAAGATCTGTCCTGTTGCAGGGTCTGTCCTGTTGCAAGATCTGTCCTGTTGCAGGGTCTGTCCTGTTGCAAGATTTGTCCTGTTGCAAGATGTGTCCTGTTGCAAGATTTGTCCTGTTGCAAAATCTGTCCTCTTGCAAGGTCTGTCCTGTTGCAAAATCTATCCTGTTGCAAGGTCTGTCCTGTTGCAAGATCTGTCCTGTTGCGAAATCTGTCCTGTTGCAAGATTTGTCCTGTTGCAAAATCTGTCCTGTTGCAAGGTCTGTCCTGTTGCACGATCTGTCCTGTTGCAAGATGTGTACTGTTGCAAAATCTGTCCTGTTGCAGAAGGTCTGTCCTGTTGCGAGCCAATGGCGCTGGTCGCCTCGCGCGACCATCCTGTTGCAAGATTTGTCCTGTTGCAAAATTTGTCCTGTTGCAGGGTCTGTCCTGTTGCAAGATTTGTCCTGTTGCAACATTTGTCCTGCTGCAGGGGCTGTCCTGTTGCAAGATTTGTCCTGTTGCAACAGTTGTCCTGTTGCAGAAAGTCTGTCCTGTTGCAAGCCAACAGCGCTGACTGCCTCGCGAACGCGCCGTACAAAGCGCCGCGCAAAACAAATGATAGAAAGCGGGCAGATTTTCCGGTTGCAAGATCTGTCGTGTTGCAAGATTTGTCCTGTTGCAAAATCTGTCCTGTTGCAAAGGTCTGTCCTGTTGCGAGCCAACGGCGCTCGTCGCCTCGCGCGACGATCCTGTTGCAACGTCTGTACTGTTGCAGCGTCCTGTTGCAGAAAGTCTGTCCTGTTGCAAGATCTGTCCTGTTGCAAGCGAAATATGTAGTCGCTGAAGCGGCTAGAATTGCCTGCGCGAGCATTGTCGTACTGTTCGGCTCTGTTGCAATTGCACATTGCAAGGTTCTCTGCTGTACCGCGAACTGCCGCACTGTTCGCTTTTGCAAGGCTCTGCTACCGTGCATTGCCGTACTGTTCAGGCAAAGCCTGCGTTGAAGGCAGGCAGCAACAGGCGACGCTGGCCGTGCAGCGATCGATTTTCTGCGGTCGATGGATCCAAGCGAGCGAGCTTCTCTGCGGGACGCCGCTGGCGTCCTGCTGGCTTCCTAGCGCGCACGTGCTGAAGCGTCGCGTGGCGAAGTGCTAGCGAGGCAGGCGCATGCTGAAGCGTCGCGTGGCGAAGTGCTAGGGAGGCAAGCGTTTCAGACGGACGGACAGACGAAAGGCCTAGCTAGCATAGTAATGTAGACTAGTGGTGTTTAGCCCGTAGGAGAATCTCTATGGTCAATAGTCCATAGGTAATCTGCAGAGCATGAAGGAGATAATTCCCATGCCTGTAAATACACAATAGAAACTTAAGTTTAGCCTCGTCACTTGGGTTTAGCCTGTAGGGCATTTCAGATAGGTCTCAAGCCATTCGACCCCTGCCAGTGCCTGCATTTAGGATTGCATCAGTCCCGCACCTGCTCATACACAATAGATGCTTGGATTCAGCCTTTAGACAATTGAGTTTAGCCCGTAGGGCATTTCAGATAGATCTCAAGCCATTCGACCCTGTGCCCCTGCCAGTGCCTACATTTAGGCTCGCACCAGCTCCCGTGCCTGTAAATACACAATAGACACTTGGGTTTAGCCCGTAGGCATTTGGGTTTAGCCCGTAGGAGATTTCAGATGGATCTAAAGACATTTGACATAGATCCAAAGCAGTTTGAGGCTGTGCCCCTGCCAGTGCATGCAGTGCCTGCGAATACACTTTGCAGTCTCACAACGACAACTCTGTCATGAATGGTGACACTGTAGAGTGCTTTTGGCGCGAAATCAAATGTCAATCACAGTATGCGGCGCCTTCTGTGCTCAGAATGCACTGGCGCAGCCGATATTTGCGAAATATTGTGGAATTTTGTCATCAGCCAAAGTCCACAATAGGAGGTGCAAAACTACATGTCACGACGGTCAGTTTAAGCCATAGATCATCGCGATCCGTCAACTGTAGCTAGAGTTATCGTGTTAACAGACGGACAAACAAACAAACAAACAAACAAACAAACAGACTCTATGGCGCTTAGTATATAGGAGATAGGTCTCAAGCCATTCGACCCCTGCCAGTGCCTGCATTTAGGATTGCATCAGTCCCGCACCTGCTCATACACAATAGATGCTTGGATTCAGCCTTTAGACAATTGAGTTTAGCCCGTAGGGCATTTCAGATAGATCTCAAGCCATTCGACCCTGTGCCCCTGCCAGTGCCTACATTTAGGCTCGCACCAGCTCCCGTGCCTGTAAATACACAATAGACACTTGGGTTTAGCCCGTAGGCATTTGGGTTTAGCCCGTAGGAGATTTCAGATGGATCTAAAGACATTTGACATAGATCCAAAGCAGTTTGAGGCTGTGCCCCTGCCAGTGCATGCAGTGCCTGCGAATACACTTTGCAGTCTCACAACGACAACTCTGTCATGAATGGTGACACTGTAGAGTGCTTTTGGCGCGAAATCAAATGTCAATCACAGTATGCGGCGCCTTCTGTGCTCAGAATGCACTGGCGCAGCCGATATTTGCGAAATATTGTGGAATTTTGTCATCAGCCAAAGTCCACAACAGGAGGTGCAAAACTACATGTCACGACGGTCAGTTTAAGCCATAGATCATCGCGATCCGTCAACTGTAGCTAGAGTTATCGTGTTAACAGACGGACAAACAAACAAACAAACAAACAAACAAACAGACTCTATGGCGCTTAGTATATAGGAGACTAGAGCCTTTAGCCCGTAGGAGAATCCCTATGGTCAATGGTGTTGGGTTCAGCCCATAGACAATTGTGTTTAGCCCGTAGGACATTTCAGATAGATCTCAAGTCATTCGACCCTGTGCCACTGCCAGTGGGCTCGCACCAGCTCCCGTGCCTGTAAATACACAATAGACACTTGGGTTTAGCCCGTAGGCATTTGGGTTTAGCCCGTAGGTATTTGGGTTTCGCCCGTAGGAGATTTCCGATGGATCTAAAGACATTTGACATAGATCCAATGCAGTTTGATGCTGTGCCCCTGCCAGTGCATGCAGTGCCTGCGAATACACTTTGGAGTCTCACAACGACAACTCTGTCATGAATGGTGACACTGTAAAGTGCTTGTGGCGCGAATTCAAACGTCAATCGCAGTGTGCGGAGCCTTCTGTGCTCAGAATGTACTGGCGCAGCTGATATTTGTGAAATATTGTGGAATTTAGTCATCGGCCAAAGTCCACAGTAGGAGGTGCAAAACTACATGTCACGGCGGTCAGTTTAAGCCATAGATCATCGCGATCCGTCAACTGTAGCTAGAGTTATCGTGTTAACAGACGGACAAACAAACAAACAGACTCTATGGCGCTTAGTAGCCCGTAGGAGAATCTCTATGGTCAATCGCTCATGGGTAATCTGCAGTACATGAAGGAGATAACACAATCATCGAATTCAGTGCACAATAGGATATTACAGTTAGATCTCAAGTCTTTGGCACTGTGACCCTGCCAGGGCCTGCATTTAGGATCACACCAGCTCCCTTGCCTGCAAATACACAATTGACACTTGGGTTTAGCCCATAGACAATTGGGTTTAGCTTGTAGGACAGTTTAGACAGGTCTCAAGCCATTTGACACTGTGCCCCTGCCAGTGCCTGCATTTAGCCTCGCACCAGCACCTGTGTCTGTAAATACACATCAGATGCTTGGGTTTAGCCCTTAGGCATTTGGCTTTACCAAATAGGACATTTCAGACAGATGTCAAGCCATTTGACACTGTGCCCCTGCCAGTGCCTACATTTAGGCTTGCACCAGCCCCCGTGCTTGCAAATACACAATAGACACTTGGCTTTAGCCTGTAGGCATTTGGTTTTAGCCCGTAGGAGATTTCAGATAGATCCAAAGTCATTTGACATAGATACGGAGTAGTTTGATACTGTGCCCCTGCCAGTGCACGCAGTGCCTGCGAATACACTTTGGAGTCTCACAACGACACCTCTCTAGTAGTGAATGGTGACACTGTAAAGCGCTCTTGGCGCGAAATCAAACGTCAATCACTGTGTGTGGTGCTTTCTGTGCTGTGGTGCTTGAACTGTTCGAATTTTGGAATTTAGAGATCGACCTAAGTCAACAAACCTCCATGCACAACTACAGGCCAGGACGGTCAGTTTAAGCCGTCAACCATCGCGATCCGTCAACTGTAGCTAGAGTTATGGTGATAACAAACAAACAAACAAACAGACACACGGACACAGTTTTGCCGCTTAGTATATAGGATGTAGTTTACCATGTATTCGCGTTGACCGCATGATAACGCTTCGATCGTTACACTTCGTCATTTACGCTGCAGTTTGTGGCCCTGTGGTTGCCATTTTAATCAACGCTAAGTGGGTGCCATCAAACGTTCTCCCCCAAGCGCCACAGTTTCAGGCTGTTGTCCAGACGCTTGTGGCCGAACGCGAGTCGGCGGTAGCAACGGCTCTCTTCGTCAGAGGAGCTGTCGTCGTTGCTTTCCGGAATGGGAAACACCCTCTGTCCACTGGTGGTGGCCAGAAGCGCTCGCGCGGGGTTCAGACTGAAACTTTGGGTAGTTTGAACCACTATTTTGTAGAGATTTCATGTGTACAACGCATCGCGAACCTAGCGCCGTTCACAGCTGATTCGTGCGCCTTCCAGTGGCAAACAGGTGTCGTGTCAGATGCCGCAGAGCTTAGAGACCACACGTAGGCTTCGCCAGACGAGCTGCCGCTTGCCAACAGTTGGGAGTGACTGAAGGGTGCGCTGTAGGAAACAGAGTGAAAACGACAGCGTACCTAATTGTCGACTGACCGGTCTAGATCGAAGTAGATTCGTTGATTGGTGCTGCACGGACGACTGAAGCTCTGCAATACCTTCCCCGGATTGCGCATGTCCCAGCAGATTATCGTCGAGTCCTGAGCGATGAACAGATTTGCAAACCGGGCCTCCAAATCACAAGCGCATAACTAAACGCAGTCCAAAACCTTGCGCGCCCCGCTGTAGAGTCTCAGTCCGTCCGACGAGAACTGCAGGTGTGTTATGCCTCCCGAGTGGGCCTTTATCATTGTCTCCACTCCGTTCGTTGCCGAGGCATAGAAGGCGACTGTTATAGATGACGACGATCTGATTTGGCCTGCGTTCAATACGAAATCAATTTCAAACGGCCCACTAGAGCGGGCATAGGAACCGGCGGCGAAGGAGCCAGGAAAGGACGGATGGACGGCGATGCAGGAGATGATGCCCCTCTGCTTCACGCCGTCTCCTGAGAGTTACAGTAATCCTAGCTATTCCAATTTGGAGTAGGTACCGCATGCTGAAAGCTACCGTACTCTTATTGGGCCCGACGGCCAGGAAGGACTGCAGTTGATGGCCGGGCCTCTGCACGTCGAAGACGCGAAGAGCGTTCTCCGAGCCGACGTAAAGGCGCGAGCCGTCGGGGGAGAAGTTGACGCTGTGCGCCGCCTGCAGCTCGTCCTGCGAAGGGTAGAAGTTTGCCAATTCTGACGCAGCAAAGAGTCGTGAATCAGAGCGCAAACCAAGTGGTTGATGGCGCGAAAGGTGGCGACCCGTGCGCCGTCGTCGGCGCACACCAGATGCACGGGGTGATCGCGAGCCGTCACCGCGAACATGTGCCGTTTCTGGCCGTTATCCAGCTGCTCGACCAAAGGGAACCAGCAGAAGTCGTAGACGGCGTCGCCGCCCTTGCAGCTGGAGACCTGGCGCCAGGACGAGACGCGCACATCGTCCTTCTCCTCGGACTCGGCCGCGAATACTCGAAGCAGGCGGTCCTCGGAGTTGGTCAGCAGCAGCTCGCCGTCCGGCGACCATTTGCACCCCTTGAAGAAGTTGTTGTCGCAGGGGGAGCTGGCGTTGTCCAGAGAGACGCTCGCCAGCAGCTCAGGCTGTGAAAGACCTTCCGCGCCAGCAGAGAAGAAGTCGCAGTAATCGAGCTTGGCGAAGTCGAGATTCGTGTACTGCCTCGAGTTTGTAGTGGCTCGGTTTCGACTGGAATTATCAGGTGCTTGCTGTGGCGCCGCCGATATTCTCCTCTCGTCCACTTCGGCTGCTTCATCGAGTCGAGGCTGCTTCGAAGGAGGCTCAGCGGCGACGTCAGCACTATTGACTTCTCGTGGCTTCGTCTGTCTGAGATTGCCCAACAAGAACGCCAATCCGTCGCGCATTTGTCTCGCCGTGCGTCTGGGCGCCGACGGGTCGGGTTCGTCTTCGGACGATGACGACTCCACCTTCTCTTCATTCTCCTTCTCCTCTTGAGGGCATTCGAGGCTACTCTGGATCGAATCCGGATCTGCGGAGGGAGCAACGTTCGAATTGACGGCCGGAGGAACAGACGGTTCTGAATCACCGACAGCCATGTTTGGCGACGTTGCATCGGACGCATTTGCAGTGGACGGTGGATCTTCCGTCGCGGAAGCCCCAGAAGGCTGTCCATGCTCAGACGTCTCCATTGCTGCCTAGCCTAATCCACCCGTCGTTTTGGACTTAACTTCCACATGCGTTCCCATTGAAGACTTTCAAGTCGGTGGGGTCTTGGAGCGCTGTGTATTTCTCACGTTGTTATTCGCCTTGTGCTGTTTGCTCGTTCAGCTGGGCAATTACTAAAGCACGCACCCACGCACCCGCGCACCCGAATTTCACGCACCCACGCACCCGAATACCACGCACCTCCCCAAAATTGACCCAAATCGCGTTTTTGAGACGCGAACTTCGCTTACAACGTCACGCGACATCGTAGGCTGCAAGTCTGACATAAAAAATTAGGCAAAAGTCATTTATACCGCGCAGAAAAATGATAATATCAAAACTACAGTATCAACAAATTGCACACGTGTCCCAATGCACAAAATATCGAAGCTGTTTGCAGCCTTGATGCAACACATGAGATACCACAGGCAAATGCTGGGCACAATTAACGAAATTCGCAAACTTTTGCGTTTTGACGAGATTTCTTATGCTTCCGCCATTGCAAACGTGCCAAAATTGCGTGACGCACGCAAATATTTAAACGAAAATTTAAGGCGAGGTCATGTGAGGTTAGACCCATCAACAACTGGAGCCACAAGTGCCACAGTGCAGCACCAAAACAAGTCTGAGAAACTCCTAGTATCACTTCGGTTTCTTCTGATTGGCGCAATTCTGAGTCAGCTTAGGTCATGTGACTTCTGCGATTGGTGGCAGGCATCAGACACGCTGCTGCCAGAGCGACCCTGCAGAGATGGCGCCTGTTCGTTCTGTTCTTCTGTCTATTTAGTGGCTCTCCCAGTTGTTGAGTTGAGATGCAATGATAGCCTGAACCAGCAGTGAGAAAACGTCACTAGTCAAGGTAATGACCAAAAAACAGCAATGAGCAAACCTACTCCATTTGGCCAGAGATCTTTCAACGGCGTGCGCTTCACCTGCCGAATCTACAGAACTGCTTGGAACCGGGCGATTTTCACAATTTCGCCTTTACGAAACACAAATTTTGGCAGTTGGTTGGAAATTCTATCGTAAAATCTCACCGAACTTCTCTTGTGAAGCTACAAAATGCGTGATGTAATTCGCGGCATCAGTGAAAATCGCGCCAAAAAGTAGTATGCAACTTGTATTTACCTTCGTAGCAGTCTGGGATTACAACAATTCTGTTTTTGCGATTTTCACTTAAAAACAATTGTTTTGGAGGATTTTCTTGGCTGGTCACGCTAGCTATCAGTCAAGAATTGCATTTTCATAGAAATTTTGCAATAATGTGCTAATTTTGATCGATTTTGGCGAGGTGCGTGGTATTCGGGTGCGTAGGTGCGTGGGTGCGTGAGGTGCGTGGGTGCGTGCTTTAGTAATTCCCTTCAGCTGACATTAGAGTGAATTGACAGGTCTGGCTTCCCTCCTTCTAGCGGCGGATGTCACGCCGTGGGAATGAAGCTAAACGGTGTGTGGTCTCCCTCCCGCCCCTGTGCTACCGTGTGGCGGCCTGTCAAAGGGGCCTAGTTTTCCCTGTGTCTCACTCTTTCTGCCGACGCAAAAACCGAATTGCGTCGACGATAGTTCAGTCAGTTCGATGGAGGGGCGGCCGGCAGACGGCGAAAAGAGCGCCCGCCGCCCGGCTGCCATGGCGCTTCTATTGACTTTGTGATTGTTTAAATGACGGCGCTTGGACTCCCCAGTGGTGCAATTCCAGTGGCGGCGGCGTGACGTGGCGTGGCGACAGGCGGCCATTCAGGGAGGAATCTATTACTTGTTTACCGGCGACTGTACAACCTCTGACAGCCCGATCCTTATCCTCATCACTGCACAAAGAAGATGGGAGAGACGGGCTCGCCTGAGGGGCCGGCGACCACAGTCGTCAGCTATCGGGCGGCGGTCAACAACGCGTCGGAGACGAATTCAATGTACGACTCGGACCCCAGCAGCAGCGGCCATCTGCGCGAGCAGAGTCCCAAGAGCGTGCGCTTCAACCTGCTGCCGTCGGCCGCCCAGAGCACCACCAACTCCCTGACGCGCGTCCGGAACCGCATTCGCGACTCCAAGCTCTGGCTGAGCATACGCTGTTTCGTCGTCGCCATCTGCCTGCTCATAACCGTCCACAGCGCCCTGGCCACAGGGTGATCGATCACTTTTGCGATTGTACCGTAATCCCTGGCGATTTCGCCATTGCATTCGAGTCAAAACCGAGCTACTCGTTAGTGAGCTAGACGCGAGGTTCGCCATCGTTGTAGCTACATTCCCTCTGTGGTGACGACCATCGAGAAGCGCTTCGAGATCCGCTCTGGAACTGTGGGCCTGATAGTGAGCTGCTACGAAGTGGGCAGCCTCTTCTCCGTCATGACCGTCTCCTACTACGGCAGCAGGGGGCACGTGCCGCGCTTCATCGCCGCCGGCGCCATCGTGCTGGCGATAGGGTCGCTTCTCGCGGCCCTGCCCCACTTTCTTGCGAGCGACTTCCGGGGAGGGCCGGCAATTGACTACTTCAACGTTAGCACATTGAACGTCATGCCTACCACTTGCGCCAGAGGCGGCGCCAACAACACTACGCTACTCTCGTCCACTGGGAGCAATCGGAGCGAACAGTTGTGCCAGACGGGAGCCGACTCGAATGCGGCGAGTGAGTGACGATTCGTGGGTTCAAAACTAATGCCGTGAAGTTTCTAAGCGTGATGACGTCACTTCAGGCGGCTACGTCTACATGCTCGTTCTGTCGCAAATCCTGCTGGGAATCGGCGGCAGCCCCATTTTCACTCTGGGTACAACCTACATCGATAATCACCTTCCCAAGGAGAGCTCCGCGTTCTACCTTGGTAAGTGTACCATCCAAGACTGGCATAAGATTGCAGTGTACTGGTAGATAATTTCTGTGACTGTTCGAAACGAGCATGCGTCAGTGGAATAAGTAGACAGGATTGAAGCTGCCAACACTGTCTGTGTCGTTGACCGCACTGTGGTCGTAATGCATCCTCTATTTATTTGCAGCCTTCATGTACGCGACGATGGCGGTGGGGCCGGTGTTGGGGTTCCTGCTGGGCGCGCTCTGTCTCTCCAAGTGGCTCAATCCCCCAGAGCCGGCGGATCTGCCCGACTCCGCTTTCGTGGGTCTCTGGTGGCTGGGCTTCATGCTGCTCGGCGCCTGCTACCTCCTCGCCTCCCTGCCCTTCTTCGGATTCCCCAAAAGACTTCCTATCAAGTCGACGATGGATGGAAACTCTTCTGGAACCACTACAGATGGCAGCCTGACTCCTCTGAACGGCGGCAGTCACATGGCCACGGAGGACAATAGTCCCATGAGCGATGAGGACGCCAACAGGGAGCCGGGCATGGTGAACAGGCCGGCTTCAGTGGCGGACGGATGCAGAGGTGAAACGCGGAGTGAACTGAATACCGTAAGCCTCTAATAAGCAACCCTGCCCTGTCTTTTACGGTATCTATGACAGTTATAACACATGATACAAAGGCGCACGTGTGGGAATACATAGTGTTCGCGATAACCTCCCCAAACGAACAACCGATTTGCCCAGAAAGTTAGTCATTTCTCATCCGTCCGTTCGTTTCAGATGTGCTGCGCTGCATCTGCCGACTGCTCAGTAACGGAGCCTACCTACTGGCGTCTTTGATCGGCTGTATGGAGCTAGCCCTGGTCACAGGCTTCACGCTCTACCTTCCCAAGTATCTGGAGACGCAGTTCGGCCTGACGAAGTCTCTGGCCAACATTATCACCGGTTGGTCGTAGCGGATTTTGGATTTATTGGATGTTAGCTATCAAAATTAAACGCCGATTTAGGTGGCGTTGCACTCCCTGGAGCCATAGTGGGTATCCTAATGGGCGGCTACTTGACCAGAAGGTACAGACTTCAGCTAAAGGGAATGTCGATATTTGTAAGTGGGTTTTTGTGAATCAACTTTCGTTTCTACAGTAGTACGCAAGTTCATGGTCCGTTTCAGATTCTCTGCGTGAATGTGATAACGCTTGGCTTCCTAGTGCTTATCCTGTGGGTGGGCTGCGATAACATTCGTCTGGCGGGTGTCTTCACCAAATACGATCGCTTCAAGCAACTCAACTTCCCTCAGTGAGCGTATAGCACTGATTCCATTGGGAAATTTGGTCGCAGAGAACTTGAGAAGCCAGTACTTTGCAGCCCTCTCCAAGAAACGAGCTTGAACATCAGCGATCCCTGCAATAGTGGCTGCGGTTGCTCACCCGAGAAGTACGAACCCGTCTGTGGAATTGATGGTAAGAAGCTAGCGTTTCGCCCATTTGACAAGCGGGCTCACTGATTATTCCTACTCCAGGCAAGACCTACTTCTCGCCCTGCTTTGCCGGCTGCACCACCAGTCTGCTGTTCAAGACGGACATCGAGCAGCGCAGCATCAGGGGCAAGTTCAACCTCAAGAAGCTGGTGAGTTTGTGCTCGTTTGAGGACTGTCAAACTGTATATCCGATTGAAATGATGCCCCATTTCACGCTGTATAGAACTACACGGACTGCTCCTGCATTCGGCGTCCCCTCAATCAAACAATGGGCCAATTGCGCTCCCAGCGGGGCGCCTCTTCTGTGAACCAGAGCTGGTCGTCGGACGTTGTCCCAGTGGCCTTTCTGGACCCCTGTCCGAGCGGCTGCTCCACCCTCACAACCTTCCTCTTCGGCCTCTTCTTCGTCTCAGCCATAGCCTCCAACAACCAGATGCCCCTGGTCATGATCACGCTCAGGTGAGAGAGACTGAGAGGATGCCCCCCCTCCCACCACCACCATTTGGCTTACCCCAGAGAGAGAGAGAGTCGTACAGAAGGTCCGTAAATGCAATTTTCACTGAAATCTCTATGTAAGGCTACAAAACCGGCAACGTTGTCCCTGCAGCGCTAATTTTGGCTGATTATAGGCAAAGAATCGCAAAACTTGTGCCAGCGCGGAAGAATAGCTCGATAACCGCTCATTCACTTCCCCATCACTCACTCAGGGCCGTCTCCGAGGAAGAGAAGGCGTTCGCGTTGGGCCTGCAGGTGGTGCTGCTGAGGCTGCTGGCCTACATACCGGCGCCGGTGCTCTACGGGTCGGTGATCGACACCAGCTGCCTCATCTGGAAGCCGGCCACCGACTGCGCACACGCCGGCAACGCCTGCCTACTCTACGACATTGAGACCTTCCGCCTGCGATACGGCACCACCGTCCTGGGACTCAAGGTGAGAGGATGGGTTGGCTTTGTTGACAATTGACTGAATCTCAGTTGGATAAAGTAGATGGATAGCCATGACGATAAAGGCACCATGAACAGGCCTTTATGGCACACCTGCCTTCCAACTGTATCATAGTTGAACTCTGACGACTGCTGTGAAGGGTGATTAATGTGAAGTTATGCCATCTGACGTCGCGCCCGCTCATCTACATATCCTCCTCAATTCCCTTCCCAACTCTCCCTTCCTACCCTGTGCCTTCAGGCCATCTCGATGCTGATCAGTCTGGCGCTGGTGGTGTGTGTGCTCCGTCGTCTGCGGGGCAAGGAGGAGCCCTTCTCCCCTCCCATCACCATGTCAGAGGTGGCCCATCGACTGGGCGAGTGGGAGAACCTCCATCTGGCCGACCTATCGAACTCCCAATGCAGGGGGCCGCGCCGACTCTGGCTCTCGGACGAGTCCCTGCACAGACCCCCCAACAAGAGAGGACATCAAAAGACGCTCTCGTGCTAGATAGACGCACTCACTTCTATTTGTTGAGTGGTTTCACTCCCTTTATCGCATAATTTAGTGATAATTACATGCGGTAGATTGTGGCGTTCCTACTGTGTAGGTAAGCTAGACAATTTTAAATCGTGCTGTCTGTCGTAGATTATTGTATCTTGATTTTCCCTCTCAACTTGCCTCATGTGTTATAACTTGTGATTGGTTTGCTCCTCCCACTTGATTGTGACGTCTTATGGTGCAGTGCGACATTGACGTCTACCTTACGTGAAAGGATTAAAGTCAATGAGTTAATGGCGAGCGCATCGTTTGAAGTGTCTCCCTCAAGTGTTGGTTCACGTACGTTGAGTTGATCACGCAGTTATAGTTGTTGTTCTACCGCCCCATCTTTGTTGTCGTCTAAGTAGTCATTTCATTTCGCGTTTCATTGCCCGTTTGCTTCAATTTCCTTTCCCTGTCTTTCGGCCAAAATGCGCTGTTCCTTTAGTGTTGGTTTCTGTAAACGCGTCCTCTACAATTTTGCTTTCTCAAAATACCACTACCACAGGTTTTGTTGTGTTCTGATTTGCTGTCGTATCAGCGTTTGTATAATGTTACGTTTGTTGTGACTTGGTAGATCATTCTTGTCAGAACGAAAGATCTGGGATTTTTCGCAAGTATTCGACGACATGGAAACAGAGTAGTGATGAACCGGAAGTTATCAACTTGAATTTGCGCGGGACGTGTGAACGAGACCTCACGACGAATAGACGAAGCGTATTAGTCGTGGTGTCTGTAGTGGGAAGTCGGTCGCTGTCACATGCGCTTTGTGTCAAAAGGTGCGTTGGGTGGTGTGCTTGGCCGAGTGAAGTTCAATTTTCTAGTGGAGGGGATCGTATGTTATAGCCGTTTAGCCGAAACGGGCTGCAAAGTTGAGACGCCTCGCATCGCCCTCAAAAACAACAGCGGAACCTGTCTCATGGCAGATTGTGTGGAATCGGGTTGAGCGCGTCAGCGCTCAACCCAATTTGTTCGGCCGGGGGCCAGTGCGCCTCCGGGGACTATGGGTTAGTACTACGTCATATAGGTAGAGTTAACCGATCGGGCTGAAACTTTCACCATAGTTGTTCATAGTAATAGGAAGTATTGTGCTAAAATTTTAGCCAAATCGGTTGAGTGGTTCCCGAGATATTAAACAAAAACTGTCGAAAAATTCATCAATCTTCGTCACACTTCCATGTTTATACTCCACAAAAAGTGTGGAGTATATAGCGATTGTGCGCGAAACGCAGTAATTTCTAACGGATGGTGTTCGCGCGTGCAGCGGCCGATTTGCAAACGGTCTTTTGCGTTGGGTAGGCCTAGTGGGTGGGCAGGGTGGACACCAAACAGGGTCACGCTCCGGGACCCCGTTGGCGGGAAATTCAAAAATTTAAATTTTCAAAGTACTGAAAAAGGCATAGTACAAGGTAGAACTCGAAAAAGTTGCATATAATGGTATATACTATCTTTTGATATGTTGTAGTACTCGATAGTGCCGAACACGGAAACAAGATTAGTAGACGGGGGCAGAGCCCCTCGGGGCACTCCTCCCCTCTTTCAGAAGAATTTCTGGAGTTGAATCATGCTGCCCATTGATCAACGATGCATGTCAGTGAGGCTTAGTGGACATTCTGATCGCACAATTGACAGCAAATTCGGAATTGTGACCCTCCAGTACCCCACATTTGGCATACAGAACACCTAGGTTCAGCTGAACTGACACAACCAGGTTTTCCACTTGAGGGCACATATGGTGGCAAGCATATTCTTCAAAAATGGTCCCACACATCTCAAAACGAAAAGACAACGTCAAATTCGTGATCAGCGTCCCCGAAAAGCCGGAATCGAGTACTTACACGGTAGGTGCCCTGGACAAATCGGGCAGCCAAAATTTTGAATTCAAATTTCCCGCCAAAATACGCGTCGGACGAAAAAAGTGCTTATAACGAAAACAACGTATCTTTTGATGCTCTATCACGTTAAAGTCCAACTGACACCGAAATATCTTAACTGACACCACTTTGCACCGAAATACCGAAAATTTGTCAAAAAAATCGAAATTTCACCCAAAAATGTAGCCCACCCAAAGCTGTACTTCTAACTCCAAAATTCTATTTATTCGGCCTAAAAAATCCCCAAATATCGCCAAGATCGAATAGCGCAGCAAAAAATGCGAAACGCGACTATTTCGAAATTCGACCCAAAAATCGATTTTTTCAATTTTTCACTCAAAATTTGACCATTCCGAAAAAAGTGGTCTATTACATAGTTGTAGAGCACGCCGAGCCCTATCGAGTGGTGTTTTTCGCATCTCAATAAGGCCACCCTAGCAAAAGTTACGCCTGCCCGAAGTTTTGCCCGGGAGCCCGGGGTCCAACTTTGAGCATTATTATCCGGCCCGTACGTCATCCGACCGGGATTCTGGCGACGATTCTGGATGCAGCTATCCAAGCTGTTCAAATACAGAAAATAACAGACCCCTATCTAGCAAAACAAAAAAACCACGAGTGGCAAACCGAGCCCTACTTTTGGGTCGAAAAACCCGGTTTTTGCTACCCGGCCCGGGCATGCCCGGACCCAGCTTAACGGCGCCCCTACCATCGGATAGCCCATTGTCTTTTACATATTTGGCCCAAAGCTCGTCTTGCTCCGATCTACCAGAACACTATTCTAAGCGTCCAAAGTTCGTCGGAGGCCGAAAAACCGGGTTTTTGGCAACTTGCCAGAAATCGGGTCCCGGCCGGAAGTCGAGACCTTCGATCCGCCCTGCGCCATCCCGAGACCTATCGAATAAAAAAAAATTTGCCCCGATCGGCCAACTCTAGCCCGACTTATGAGCGTTTGAATTTACACAGAATCCGCACCATCACTATAGCACTCCTCCCTTTTGGAGGGGAGGAGTGCCAAAAAATAATTGGATCGCTGCGGGACCCATTTTGGCGCCAAATTTGAAAAATTCGCGAATTTTGGCCCCGGGTCGACTTTGACGGGCTGCTGTGCGAGCTAGGTAGCAGCTAGAGCGGCGAGACCGCTTTTGTTGCTCCTTCCCAGATGTCCTCTATCGAATGAGCCATGAACGGAGAAAATCGGGCGAAACACAAAAAAGTTATTTTCCCGCAACTTTTTCGACTCCGGGGTCGAAAAGTGCGGTTTTCGCGTTTCGACGTCTGTAGCGCCCGAATGCGTTGCCGGATCGTTCCAAAAGTGGTTTTAAGCGATTCTACGTTGAAATCTGGTCCAGAAAAGTGTTTTTGGCAAATATGCAGAGCTACAGTATCCCTGCCTCGTCGGTTTGAATTTTGGGCGTCGGGTCGACTTTGCCAATATTATTCTAGGAAAGTTCCCCCCCCTAGTGGGGGGGGGGGGGGGGGGGTAAGGACAGGTGAATTTGTTCGGGGCGAAGTTGAACAGGCGGTGTATCTCAGATGACTTCTCAGCCTCTAAGCTACACGAACAAATTCAGCGTGCTCTGCTCACACGCACGACGGTTCTCACATAGGCGCAACGCGCAGGCGGGTACGCGCCTCACTCACCCGTCACCACTGGCGAAACGCGAGTAGGTGTCTACCACTGCCGCACTCAAACAACGTAATGTATGCAGTAAGCGCAGCGCAACATGTGCAAGTGCAACGACCCCCCCCCCCTCACCCACCCACAATCCTACATCAACAGGCGCCGTGCGTCCGTGCACCCACTAACCCACGCGCATAGACAGTGCCATGTAGTCATAGTCCACCGCATAGTCTCCGCATAGTCACATGCCTATGTTCCGCATAGTCACATGCCAGCACGATGTATCGAATCGAAGTACTTAGGACTTAGTGCTAATTCAGAGCTGCACTGCTCACTCTGAAGCGAGTTTGGCACCCGCAAACAGAGCACGCTGAATTTGTTCGTGTAGCTTAGAGGCTGAGAAGTCATCTGAGATACACCGCCTGTTCAACTTCGCCCCGAACAAATTCACCTGTCCTTACCCCCCCCCCCCCCCCCCCCCACTAGGGGGGGAACTTTCCTAGAATACACCCCCTTTCCATGTCCACGAAGTGGACACATTCAGTGGGGGGGGGGGGGGTCAGGGTTGGGGGGCCTAACTGACCCTCTTTCTGTGGAAGTGACCGATTTTCTGCGAAAGTGACCGATTCTCTGTGAAAGTGACCATTTCTCTGCGGAAGTGACCATTCTTCTGTGAGAGTGATCAATCTTCTGTGCGAGTGTCCTTTTTTCTATGGCAAACACCCGTTTATCTGTGATGAGTGACTCCACCCGGCCGGATCTGTACTCGCCCAGACTTTTGTCACCACGTAACTTTTTACTGGGGTGACTTAGAAAGATGAAATGTTTTACACATTTATTCACCCTATGGTGGTCTAGACCGGATCACTTCGATTGGCGCTCCAGCCTGCACCAGTAGAGCTCGGCCGTCTTGAGCCAGGCCCTGGACCCGTACTCGGCTGGACCTTTGTCACCACGTAACTTTTTACTGGGGTGACTTAGAAAGATGAAATGTTTTACACATTTATTCACCCTATGGTGGTCTAGACCGGATCACTTCGATTGGCGCTCCAGCCTGCACCACTAGAGCTCGGCCGTCTTGAGCCAGGCCCCGGACCCGTACTCGGCTGGACCTTTGTCACCACGTAACTTTTTACTGGGGTGACTTAGAAAGATGAAATGTTTTACACATTTATTCACCCTATGGTGGTCTAGACCGGATCACTTCGATTGGCGCTCCAGCCTGCACCACTAGAGCTCGGCCGTCTTGAGCCAGGCCCCGGACCCGTACTCGGCTGGACCTTTGTCACCACGTAACTTTTTACTGGGGTGACTTAGAAAGATGAAATGTTTTACACATTTATTCACCCTATGGTGGTCTAGACCGGATCACTTCGATTGGCGCTCCAGCCTGCACCACTAGAGCTCGGCCGTCTTGAGCCAGGCCCCGGACCCGTACTCGGCTGGACCTTTGTCACCACGTAACTTTTTACTGGGGTGACTTAGAAAGATGAAATGTTTTACACATTTATTCACCCTATGGTGGTCTAGACCGGATCACTTCGATTGGCGCTCCAGCGTGCACCACTAGAGCTCGGCCGTCTTGAGCCAGGCCCCGGACCCGTACTCGGCTGGACCTTTGTCACCACGTAACTTTTTACTGGGGTGACTTAGAAAGATGAAATGTTTTACACATTTATTCACCCTATGGTGGTCTAGACCGGATCACTTCGATTGGCGCTCCAGCCTGCACCACTAGAGCTCGGCCGTCTTGAGTGGGACTTAGCCAAAATTTCGGCCGATTTTTTGATCGGGGCCTACGGCCGCAATACTCAACCGATCAGCGAGATTTTTTAACATAAAAAATGCGATTAGTGGGCGGCTCCAACGAGCCATTAACCGTTCCCCTAGCTACTACCGTTCACGAGCACGAGGCCGATAACCTTGCGATTAGACGAAGATTGCTGAATTTTTCGACAGTTTTTGTTTGATATCTCGGGAACCACTCAACCGATCTGACTGAAATTTTAGCACAATACTTCTTGTTACTATGAACATCTATGGTGAAAATTTCAGCCCGATCGGTTATGTCTACCTATATGACGTAGTACTAACCCATGGTCCCCGGAGGCGCACTGGCCCCCGGCCGAACAAATTGGGTTGAGCGCTTACGCGCTCAACCCGATACTCGATTTCGGGGTTTTCGGGGGCGCTGATTACGAATTTGGCATCCGTTCAGTGTTTAGATGATGTTTGAACATACCTATGACGAGTTGGCATGATACTGTCAAGTCAAGTCAGTCAGTCAAGCTGTGCGAGTGTCCTTTTTTCTATGGCAAACACCCGTTTATCTGTGATGAGTGACTCCACCCGGCCGGATCTGTACTCGCCCAGACTTTTAGAAAGATGAAATGTTTTACACATTTATTCACCCTATGGTGGTCTAGACCGGATCACTTCGATTGGCGCTCCAGCCTGCACCAGTAGAGCTCGGCCGTCTTGAGCCAGGCCCTGGACCTGTACTCGGCTGGACCTTTGTCACCACGTAACTTTTTACTGGGGTGACTTAGAAAGATGAAATGTTTTACACATTTATTCACCCTATGGTGGTCTAGACCGGATCACTTCGATTGGCGCTCCAGCCTGCACCACTAGAGCTCGGCCGTCTTGAGCCAGGCCCCGGACCCGTACTCGGCTGGACCTTTGTCACCACGTAACTTTTTACTGGGGTGACTTAGAAAGATGAAATGTTTTACACATTTATTCACCCTATGGTGGTCTAGACCGGATCACTTCGATTGGCGCTCCAGCCTGCACCACTAGAGCTCGGCCGTCTTGAGCCAGGCCCCGGACCCGTACTCGGCTGGACCTTTGTCACCACGTAACTTTTTACTGGGGTGACTTAGAAAGATGAAATGTTTTACACATTTATTCACCCTATGGTGGTCTAGACCGGATCACTTCGATTGGCGCTCCAGCCTGCACCACTAGAGCTCGGCCGTCTTGAGCCAGGCCCCGGACCCGTACTCGGCTGGACCTTTGTCACCACGTAACTTTTTACTGGGGTGACTTAGAAAGATGAAATGTTTTACACATTTATTCACCCTATGGTGGTCTAGACCGGATCACTTCGATTGGCGCTCCAGCCTGCACCACTAGAGCTCGGCCGTCTTGAGTGGGACTTAGCCAAAATTTCGGCCGATTTTTTGATCGGGGCCTACGGCCGCAATACTCAACCGATCAGCGAGATTTTTTAACATAAAAAATGCGATTAGTGGGCGGCTCCAACGAGCCATTAACCGTTCCCCTAGCTACTACCGTTCACGAGCACGAGGCCGATAACCTTGCGATTAGACGAAGATTGCTGAATTTTTCGACAGTTTTTGTTTGATATCTCGGGAACCACTCAACCGATCTGACTGAAATTTTAGCACAATACTTCTTGTTACTATGAACATCTATGGTGAAAATTTCAGCCCGATCGGTTATGTCTACCTATATGACGTAGTACTAACCCATGGTCCCCGGAGGCGCACTGGCCCCCGGCCGAACAAATTGGGTTGAGCGCTTACGCGCTCAACCCGATACTCGATTTCGGGGTTTTCGGGGGCGCTGATTACGAATTTGGCATCCGTTCAGTGTTTAGATGATGTTTGAACATACCTATGACGAGTTGGCATGATACTGTACCCAAAGTGAAAAATTTCGGTTCCTGGAGTCTATAGGAAGTTAGGGGTGTTGTACGTCGATTCCGGGGTTTTCGGGGGCGCTAATTCCGAATTCGGCATTCGTTTTGCACTCCGATACGTCAGCAGGCCAAAACAGCATAGGAGTCACTATGAGTAGGAGTTGAAATTTGTGGAGTATACTGCGTCCCCCGGACGACTTGCCTGGTTTTGAAGAATATCTCGAGAACCGTGCAAGCTAGAACAGAGTTTTATGGCTCGTTAGAAGCGCCTAGTAGGCGCATTTATTATGTTTAAAAATCTCGCAGATCGGTTGAGTATTGCGGCCGTGGGGCCCAATAAAAAAAATGGCCGAAATTTTGGCTAAGTCCCGACTCCCAGACGGCCGAGCTCTGATGATGCATGCTGGGGCGCCAATCGAAGTTGTCCGGCAACGACCATCATATAATGAACAAATGTGTAAAACAATTCATCTTTCTAAGTTGTCTCACTAAAAAGTTATGCGGTGGCACTGGCAAAGGTCCCTTCGAGTCCAGATCCAGGGCCCGGCCTGAGATGGCCGAACTCTGGTGGTGCATGCTGGGGCGCCAATCGAAGTTGTCCGGCAACGACCATCATATAGTGAACAAATGTGTAAAACATTTCATTTTTCTAAGTCGTCCAGATCCCGGCCCGGCCCAAGATGGCCGAGCTCTGGTGGTGCATGCTGGGGCGCCAATCGAAGTTGTCCGGCAACGACCATCATATAGTGAACAAATGTGTAAAACATTTCATCTTTCTAAGTCGTCTCACTAAAAAGTTATGCAGTGGCAAAAGTCGCTTTGAGTACAGTATGACATTATGACGAAATCGTAAATTCGTATAGTCAATGTCGAAATGAACTGTAGAGTGGTGATATGTATTGGAGGTGTTGAGAGTGGACTCTAGAAGGGTGGTGGGTGACAGAATGGTGTTATGACGAAATCGTAAATTCGTATAGTCAATGTCGAAATGAACTGTAGAGTGGTGATATGTATTGGAGGTGTTGAGAGTGGACTCTAGAAGGGTGGTGGGTGACAGAATGGCGTTATGACGAAATCGTAATGCGTATAGTCGTATAGCTGTCTGTGCATCCAACCTCCTGAGGCCAGACCTGTCTGTGCATCCAACCTCCTGTGGCCAGACCTGTCTGTGCATCGAACCTCCTGTGGCCAGACCTGTCTGTGTGCATCAAACCTCCTGTGGCCAGACCTGTCCGTGTCCCCACACCTACAACAGCAATCCTTTCAAAGCAGACCTGTCTATGTCGCCTCTCAGCAAGCCCGCTCTATGCCTCCCCCGCCTCACCCCCCCCCCCTGAAGGTGTCCACTCTGTGGACATGGACAGGGTGTGTATTTCAGGAAAGTTCCCCCCTGCTGGGGGGTAAGGACAGATGAATTTGTTCGTCCTTATGAAGACTGATGATGAACAGGCTGTGAATCTCAGATGACTTCGGGCCCTCTACTACACGAACAAATTCAGCGTGCTCTGTATATGGGTGCCCAACTCTCACAAAATTATGAGTCTCTGTGTTTGTCGTTTGTGTACTTACTGCAAAACGCTTACCCAGCATTAGTGCAGAATGTGCATTTACCAACATTAATATCTCCAGAAGCTCTGTTAGCAGGTGAAGCCATTTACTTGCGTGCATGGCTGAGCAGTCAAAGTGGGAGTTAGCCATGGGGTCCATCACCCTTGCGTACGTTGCGCTGAGTGCGGACATTGTGTTGTGTGAGATGCGGTGGCAGGCACTGAAGCCACACACGCGTGTTGATAGTGGTAAAGTGCGTTTGCCGCATGTACGTTGTGCGTACGTGATGAGTACGTACGTGCGCGTGAACAGAGCACGCTGAATTTGTTCGTGTAGTAGAGGGCCCGAAGTCATCTGAGATACACAGCCTGTTCATCATCAGTCTTCATAAGGACGAACAAATTCACCTGTCCTTACCCCCCAGCAGGGGGGAACTTTCCTGAAATGCAAGTGCAAGAGAGGTCTGGGTTTCTCCAAAATTAGGCCTCCTGAACAGCGAAACGATATGCAGTATGGTAGGCATGGAATGTCAACCACTCGAGCAGAGGTAAGCGAAAGCGGCCCGGCAATGAATCGATCACAGCGATTGGCACGTAGAAGCATGAATTGCGCAATCAACCACAGGAACGAACGCGAAGGCGCTTGTGACTTGATTGGTATGTGTGTGTAGCTGAGATTACCCTGGCACCACAGCTCTATGCGGGGGAATTGCACGAGAATTGAGGCAGGCAAGCAAGCGACAGCGAAGCCTAGACTTGACAGAGGCAAAGAAGTGTGGAAGACGTTTGCGTACTGTTTACTGTACTTCGTCAGGTCGAATCTACTGGGTGAATCGGCGGCGACAGCGATCGGAGTCTCAGTCTCTCGGTTCGTTCTCCTCGTCAATTACAGAGGTGCGGTCGGCGCCCACCTCGCCGCCGACTGGCTTCTCAGCCTTCCTGGCCGGACCTGAAGCACAACATGAAGGACCAGTGCGCATACAGTACACTTGTGTGATACAAGTGGGCGCACATTAGGAGTTGGAGCCTGCTCTGACCTATGGTGCGCATGTACTTCGACAAGTGTCTTTCACTCCGCCACGCAAGTGTTCAGTTCCACTGCACTACTCGACGCAAGTGGAAAAACGGTTTGTGAAGGCACTTCTTTCCACCCCACCCCCACCCACCGACGAAGCTGAGCAGCGTCGGGAGGAAGAGCAGTCCGTGTGCGGCCCCCACCAAGACAACAGAGAGGTACATGCGGAAATAGAAGACGCGGAAGATTCTGGATTGGGCCAGAGCCAGCACGGCCACGCCGATGAACTTCGTCAGAGTCACGCCCATCAACACCTGAAGGAATTGGCGCAGTAGTAGCAGTCTATTGGTAGGCAGGCCTAGACTACCGTACATCTTCGATAGGCACCAACGCAATACGGCAGCTGTTTTCATTGCAGTCCATACTCGCCACTTCCCATATGTGCACGATATTGTACGTACATGCGGCGGCGCGCAACTGCAACGCAAATATGGACGCACGGCTCCTCCGGCGGTGTCGAGTGCTCTCTTGGCCCTGTCGACCCTGGTGGGCGCCTTGTCCTTGACGAAGGCCAGGCCCACGTGACCGCAGAACTCCACGCAGATGCCCACTGACTGGAAGGAAGAGTGTGTGTTAAAAACGCCAACAGAGGCGGGGGGGTATAGTATTTCCAGTAACTCCAAAAGTGTCCCCACACCCACCATGACGAGATTGACGAGTGAGACGGCGTTGTAGCTGATGTCCCACCAGTACATGAGGGCCATCAGGTCGACCAGCGTCATCAGAATCGTCCCGGACACCAGCAGAGCCGCCCACAGGTTCAGGCCCAGCAGAAGGGTCAGAACCTAATATGTAGATGGGAGGTAAACAATATGGAATGGATAGGGGGATTAACGGTGATTGTGACAAAGATAAATGCAGTGCCCCACCAGGCAGATGACGAGCACAGAGGCGGCCAGTTGTATAGCGCCGTCGACGACCACCGTCATATACTGCTCGTAGAAGACGTAGAACACGCTGGAAGGAGAAGAGGGAACGTTACAGCGCCACAAAATAAACGGTTGCAAAATTGCAAAGCGCGCGACTCTGAAGGTACTGTCAGTGGCACTGACCGCTAATATCGGCTGCTCAGTGTATTCAGCGACACTCTTGACAATTTTCGCTTACGTTGCGTCTGTGCAAAGCAACTGCGACTGCAATTTTGCACAACTGCCTTAGACCCTCTTTTCATTCTTCTCACGCACTCGCACCTGTAGGCGTAGACCTCGACGCTGGGCGAGATGCCCTGTTTCAAGACGTCGCTGATATTGCGCGCGAGAAATCTGGCCGCTCTCAGGGCGTCCACGTAGTCGTCGCTGGTGCGCAGCACCGTGTGATAGCTCATGAAGTGACTGGCGCTCAGGGAACTGGCCTGGCGCACGTCGGAGAAGTTGAGCGCCCTCAGATAGGCGGCCCGCCCTCTGAATTCATGTGAAACATTGGAAGCTACTGTATCGAGAAGTGGGTTGGTGTGAAGTAGCGTGCGCGCGCACCCTTTGGCGCACTTGACCCCAGGAGTGTCGTGGAGAAAGTCCAGTAGGTGGTCGTAGAAATGCTCCGGTTCCGGGCGAAGGCGCTTCACGACATTGCACCCAGTGCACTGGTCGCCTTGGGTCACTGCAATAGTTAGCCACGACAGTGAATAGCGTGTAGTTAAAAAAAACTTCAAAACTTCACCATACCAGTGGAGGGGCAGAAGGAGCCATTGGATGCGAAGACTCGACAGCAGTTGGCCAGCGGCTGGCACCAGTCGAAGTAGTCGTCCAGCCAGCTCATGGCGGGCACGGCGATCTTCGACCTGACAAAAAATTTCAATTTGTGGTACTTTCAAAAATTGAACGCAAAGTGCGTATAAAGTGAACCCACAGTGCTCGATTCGATTCGTTGGCGCCGATGGCAATCTGGCCCACCAGCGAGTCCTGGGCGCACCCGGCCGAGCCGCACATCCAGTACTGCGTCCCATACTCGTTGTAGGTGATCCCGTCGCCTGAACGCGACTGGTACTCTAGAACCCTGCGCAGCGTGCACAATTAGCGAATGCCGTATATCCTCCAATGAGCGCCCCCTCCCCTCCGTCCAATAAACTCTCCTCCTAGAGGTAGGTAAAACAAACAAGGCCCCACCCCCTCGAACAAGCGCCACCTACCCACCCCCCCTTCCAACAAGCATCCCTTCTTGAGGTAGTTTAAAAAAGTAACGCCCATGGCGCCTATTGGACAATACTGTGAGCTTAGCACGCCCCCGTCACGTCGTCATTTCTGGCCTCTGAGCCTTCACTTCACCTCTGAGCACGAAGTAGACGGGCGGTCCAGTCGACAGGTACTTCTCCATGTTGACGAAGTGCGAGAGGACGTAGGAGTCCTCGGGCATAGCCAGCTTCTGGTCCAGTCCCACGTGGAGGCGATTCAACACCGACATAGAAGCCAAAAGCCAGCCGGCGAACAATAACAACTGAAATGATGTGAACGCCATCCATTCATGGGTAATAGTACAACTTGGCCAGGTCTCCGCTTCTCACCACTCCCAATCGAACAGGTTGCTTCATGAGGACTCCTGTCACGGAGAAGGAGGGAAGGCCATCGTCTCGTTCGCCCGTCTGAATCGACTCGTCGTCGTCCTCGCCCTTGGAGCAGCGGAAGCAGCAGCACACCTCGGGGCGCGAGCTCTGAAATCGGCCGAATTAAGAAATTACTTATTGCAAGTGATTTTCACAATAATTCGCTTTACCTCCTGTCGTCTCAAATCGAGCACGAAAACCGCCAAAAAGCAGGTGATCTGCAGCAGCAGATTGAACAGGATGGCGATGGCGGCGAATAGGGAGAAGGTACGCACGGCGGGCATGGATGAAAGCGAGCCTGAATTGGCGCACATACATACAAGCTGCCACATTATGGCATACAGTAACTCAAGACAGGAATCTAACCGATGGAGAAGCAGGCGAACTCCGAGAGACTGCAGAGTAGAACGGATGGAAGTACCTCCCCTCCCAACCTAGCGATCCTCTCGCGCAGTTCGGTGGCTTCCAGGTAGAAGCCTCCCTCCTCGCGCACGATCTGAAGACGCGAAACTGCATAGTCGACACATCGGCGCTACGTGCAGTTAGAAAGGGGTAGATAATATGGGAGTTCACTTGGACAGCACCATAAGCATAGGTACGGTATGGTGTCCGGGTGCTCGAAGATGGCGTCGGCCATACGGTGCTACCTACCCTCTGTGGAACTCTCACATCTACTACCCTTTATATCATTCACTCGTCGTCGTCGCTCGCTTACGCAATCCACATCAGTCTCAATCACCACAACTCACCCTCCTGTAAGCGAGCACGAGAATGAAGATGTTGTCGACGCCGACGGCCAGCACGAGGAAGGGCAGCACCTCCAACACTATGAGTGTGGCCGGCTGTCCCAGGTAGCCGAAGACGCCGATGGAAGACGCCACGCTCAACGCCACGATCGCCACCCCGGCCACGGCCAGCACCAGCTGACTGCGCACCTTGAAAGACGCAGATGACAGATAAAACACTGAGCTGTGAGAGGATGGGTGGCAGACACTACAAACCGTTTTCACTGCCGACCAGTGAGCAGCTTACAGATGTGAAAAAGTTAAAACAGGATTATTCATTTAAAATATTAGGTCCATGTGCCAGAGCATACAAAACAATACAGTGCTACATTGTATGTGTTGTGCAAGCAGTACTCCTAACCTCGACACTGCATGTCAGCCGACACTGTTGAGTATTTGTCAGTAACTCTACCCTTTACCATTTCCATGAATGATGCACCACTTAGCAGTACTGGCACAAATTGTAGCAGATTCAAAGTAGTACCAACCAGAATCTGGGCAGAGCAGCGTGCCAGTCCCCTGTTGGCGAATCCCAGCGCAATGGCCACGTAGAGCAGCATCAGAAGGTAGCTGACGATGACGGTGGGGACGTCGGCGTGACTCTGCCTGTCGATCTCGTCCGCTATCGACCTCTCGGCCATGAAGGAGAGGGTGAAGTTGCCTTGGCTCTCGACGGATCGCAGGTGGGAGACGAACCTGAATCGAGGGATCTATGGTGATGATGAACAGAACAGAGCGTATGCCCAATGGACCCACTCTGCCTCCCAGAGCTCTGCCGCTCGATTGTCCGGCCCCTCCAAGTGGTTGTTCACGACGAAGGTGATGACCAGAGCGGTCGCATTCATGTAATCGTTCGTGGCCACTGAAAGGTTCAGATGCGACTCCCTTCCAATGAGAATGTGCAGATTTCTGAGTTCTGACGCCACCCACGATCATATCCTCCCAGGACCACATGGGGGTACATGGGCGCACCGAACTGGCCCAAACAACTGATACCCAGGACTTTCTCTTTCAGCTGTAACGGAGCCCTGAAAACAGTCCTACATTTCGTGACACTGATGTGCGTTTGCAAGCACAACCACTGGAACCCCCACCCTGCGCAGCTGCGAATGTGCTTCACATAGTCGAATGGCCCTTCACCAAGCTGCAGGCGAGCCGGGTCGTTTTGAAAGTACTGGAGGACTGCAACGAATGAGCTAATAGAATCGTTGCGTAAACAAACTCTGTGCCTTCGTTCAGCACCTGACATGATGGCGCAGAACTCGTTCTTTGGGTACAGAGGTCGGAAGCAGATGTCTTGCAGAGTAATATTGGTGGCATTGCCAGCAGAGGTGTCTTCAGAAGCGACGAGATATTGTAGACTCGTCTGCAACTCCAGCATCTGAAAGAGTACACATTGCGCATCACCGAAATGAGATGTCCGATTCACCACTCCCTGTCTCATTAGTATGTACAGTACCTCGTGCAAAAACTGGCGTCGAAACACCGGCCCCACCACTTCCGTCTCAGAAACATTCAGAGGCGACTGGTCCTTCGGGGTGACGATCAGCTGCTCGGTTCGATAGAAAGGCCTAAACCAGTTCAGAACGCCATAATTTCCACCCAAATACACCGCCTAAGGTGCTTCGCAATCTAATGCACCCAAAGGTGGCGTCGAAGTGCCGCTTCTCGATGCGCGCCTGCGACTGGGGCGCCGACCACAGTTCCACGGGGTTGACCGTGAAGCGGATGAGCCACACGCCACTTCCCACCGCCACACTGAGGGTCAAACCTAGAGATGTAAAAAAATTACTCAAATCTAATTTATTCAAATGTACCAGCTTCATACACCAGAGCCTACCATGCAGCGCTGCAGTGTTGTATGTTATATCGACACGGTAAAACTGCACTCTACACAGTGCTCACTTCTGGCACTCAGAGTTGCCCGCGGGACCAAAATGTATGCAGGTTTTGACTTCATTTCTATGTAATCGTTTTCCAGGTATCATCAGTTCGAATTGCAATAGCCAATTTTTGAAACATTTGCTGCCAACAGGTTAACTTTTTAATAACTTTTTTGCAATAATAAAACGTAGCATCTCAGGTCCAACCTATGCCCAAGACAGTGAGGGGCCATCCGGCCACCACTTTCGCCCAGTTGTAGCAAATGTTGAACATGAAGCGCTCCACGGCCAGGGAGAAGCGGTCGAAGCCGCCCACGGGAGTGATCACCCTGGGGCAGATCTCGCTCGAGTCACTGGCCGCCAGCTGCAGAGGTTGCGTCGTCTCGGAGGCGCCGCGCGCCTTGCGCTCGCGCCTGCGAAGATGTGGTGTCGCTTGAGTAAGAGCTACGCCCAAAGGACGCATTTGTGCTAGTCTTACACAGCAAGCTCTCCCGTCTTCGAATTGTCTACCGACCTCTCCTTCCATCGGCAGAGCAAGGCTGTCGTGATCAGCACGACCGACAGTAGGACAAAGGCGACGATGGCGGCGACCACGAAGAAATCCAGCCCCACGAGACAGCACAATTGTTGCTCCAACGGCTCAGGCTTAGGAGGGAAGAAGCCATGTCTGCCGTCTCTGCGAGGGCTGCAACTGGCCGGGCAGTCGCGACAGGAGCAGGGCGGGGTGTGCGGATCGACCGCTTCGTCGCAGCGCACGCTCCGGGCGTCCATGGCGCCATCTCCCGCCGTGCGGTTCTCGAAGTCGAAGTTGATTTGGAAGGGCACGCGCGCGTTGACGTCGGGCGAGCCCAGATAGTGGAGCAGCTTCTCCGGAGTGCATTTCTGCGAGGGGAGCAAGTGTGAGAAGGTGAGAAATCGACCCAACGATGGGAAAGGGATAAGCCAGCGTACCTCCGCGGGGGTATTGCAAAGCATCGTCAGGACGCGCCCCATAAGCGCCCGGACGTCGTTGATGCTCCCGTAGAGGGTCTCGACGAAGCGCTGCGTCAGGAAGTAGTCGACAGCCTCTACCGTACCCTTAGCTGTTGCGTTGCCCCTCTCTGTCACTTCCACGAAGCGTCCCTGCCAGGGCGAGCAGGTGAACTGGCAGAAGAGCTGGTTGAAGTCGAAGACGGCGTTGGGGCAGCCGGACAGCAACATGTAGGCCAGACCCAACTGGAAGCGCAGCCGGCCCACCTGCACCTCGTCGCAGCAGAACTCGTGGGGTCCGTCGCCCTCGGCGCCTGAGCAGCCATTCGTCACATCAACTGATCACCACACACAATAATGAAGCGAATGAAATGAATAGCGCAGATGACTGACGAGTCTTACTCACCTGCGAACAGATCCGGGCAGATCCCCCGTAGAGAAACTATCGACTCCTTCGAAATCGGCAGGGGAGGACCGCTGTAGGGACAGTTGGTCTCCCTGCCCCACTTCGATTTGCCACACTCGCCGCGCATCGCGCAGAACTTCTTTCCATCGTTCTTGTCAGTAACGCTGCCCATTAGCCTCTCCGTGTCTTCAAGGCCAGAGGCCAGAGCAATCAAGCAGCAACAAAGCGCCAACGATAGTCGAACTTTGAGCTCCATTCTCGAGAAAGACGAAGATGATATGTAGTTGAGTAGGCTTCCTAGCTTTCACTTCTTGCCTTCACTTGGTCAACTCAGAAGGCCAGCTCCTCACAGAGCGGTTGTGAATCATGCCAACGCTCGTCGTCGCGCCGTCTACATGCGCAGGCACGAAAAAAGTGGCCCGCCACAGGATAATGCCGCCCAGACCCAGCCGTCATGCGAAAACAGTTCCTCTAGGCAGCTTACGGAAACGACCTTGAACCATTCCCGCGGCTGCGCCTACAGGAAATAGAGCACGCTGCTGAGATCGTGGCTACTCGTTACAAGCTACAACCTTCTCCAATTGCTGAATTCGGGCAGATTCAAACTTCCGCATACAGTAAGACAGTGTGTAAAGATTTCTTGTAGCAACCACTTTCTCAGGCGGGTTACGGTAGTGCCAGTTTACGAAAATAGAGCCCTATATATGGGGGCGCTCGCGGCCGCTCTTGAAAGACAATTCCATGCGGCCCTCTTGGATGTTCTGCTGGGCGGCCTCGAAGGTGAGACATTCTTTCCGTTACAATTCTTTTATACCATGAGCTTATGCCGCATATGTCTGACAACTTCTAGCGATGCGTCAAGCGCAGCGGCGGCTTCAAGGTCGCCAGCTACTGTTTGGTATGCGTGTCGGCATCAGTATTCATTCTGCGCCTCGTTCTGGCCATTCTCATGGCCATGGAACCCTGTTCATCTACCACCATAACCTCTAACAATAACCCTCAAGTCTATCCCCCGCCCTACCCCCCTGCCGAGGCGTCGAGGAGACGCCCTGGAAGCTACAACAACTACGACTATGACTACGGTAGCGGCGGCAACAACCAGTGGCCCACAGGAGGGCGGCCGCCGGTCAGCTACGCGCCGCAGAACTGTCTCAGCTCGACGGAGCTGGTCTTTCGATTCGTTCTGGTCTTGGTCTCTGGAGTCGTGATTCTGGGCCACTTCATCGCCCTGCTTTCCGAAGACATGGTCGTCATTGGGACGGTGGTTGGAGCGCAGGTATGTACGGGATGCATAAACCGAGTAGTGATATGTAGACCGTGAATTGTTGTACCGTCCCTTGTATGTTTACGTTTGTTTATGCACTATGTTATGTACGCACGTACCCACGCATGTTTGCGTACATACCTACATGCAGACCGGCGAAGGATTGTGTAACCTCAACAGTGCCACCCGCCGACCCGAAGTGTATCTTGCACCTCACGTGGCTATCACTAAGCGCCGCGAGGTTCAACGTTCAGTGGCTGAACATCACGAGCGAGCTGGTGACTAAGACTAACGCAGCCCTGGAGCTGGGCGCCAAGATCGACTTCTTCGTGCTGGCCGTGACCCTCTCTTTCTTTCTGATCGAGTTCTCTACCGCCTTCTCACTCATACTGTGGGTCTGCTGCTCCAGAAGGAAGCGCCGACGAAGACGACGACGAAGGAAGGGAAGAAAGCGCTCGAAGTCGTCCTCGTCCTCGTCGTCGTCGTCGTCGTCGTCTCTGGGAGAAGACCGAGAGGTGCCAAAGTAATGTCTTGCACTTGCAGTTCGGCGTGATCTCTTTCCCTACATGGTATTTCGTCCGCGTCGCCTCTTTGTTCGCCATGCAATAGCCAGCGCTCGCTTGCGCCACTGTGATCATCATCGTGTGTTCGACATCATTGTCTTAGGCCGTCTCAGCAGCACATCGTCACGCAATCACATGCCTGAGAATGGAGGGAGTGGGGAGAGGGGGTTTCAGTGGTGCAACAGATAGCCTGCCGCCATTCCCAGAGGGGCCGTTCCCCTCTTGGCCTGTCTCGGCCATAAACGAAGGCAATTTGCCGCCGCCACAAGCGCCCCCTTCGCTCCGTCCCGATAAGAAGCCTCCCTCCTTCCCGAGTAATTTGGATGTAAATAAATAACAGACTCGGCGCTCCTCGGCCTGCGCTACTTTCTCTCTTTCTTCTCTCCGAAATGGAGAACGGATTGCGCACCGCGAAGCTGGGCGGAGGATGGTTACTGTAGCTCTGAACCTCCTCTCTACTCCACTCCTTCCTCCCCATTCCGAGGGTTATTTGCCGAGGGCAAATAGGCCTCTTTTATTCCGCCTTGCCAAGCTCGGTTTCCCCTAGTGGGGCGAAGCCCTACTGGAGAACGACTGAGGAAAGGAATAGGGACCGGGTGAAGGAGAAGTGGGGAGCTTGGAATGATTGTGATTCACTTTGGCGGCCGAGATGTGTTCGTCACGAGAGGGTGAAACCGATCATTAGTCATCCAGCGTGGAAGCTCGACTACGGTAGCCGGACTTGGAAAACAACCATATTTCTTCTTGATGGCTCTGTCGAGAGGCAAATGATGAATATCCCAATCGGACAGGTTAGCCGCCAACTTCCCTGTTACCTATTTCGATCAAACATCAAGTTGCAATTCAGAGCGGCTTACTTCTTTGCTTATTTCTTCTGTGGCCGATCGCATGCGGGGACAACAAGCTCTCAGCCCTTCTTCTGGGTGGCGGTGCTGTAGCGAAGGTGGCGTCCAGCGGGAGCGGAGGGATAACGAAGCGGCTGGACTGCCTGGCCAGTATGGGCTACCGGGCCGGCGGCTGTTCTCGGGTCGACGCCAGGAACCACGAGCTGAGACTGGCTAATCTGGAGAGGGCCGGTCTTTCCAACTTCCGCTATGTATGCGAGAGAAACGATATCAATGACAAGCAATCACAAAAGCCAACTTTGCACTTTGCAGTTCGAGAATCTATATGCACGATTTGCAGACGAATCGCGTAGGCGACCAGGTCGACGTGCTTCACGAAGTCGCTTCTAACCACCAGAAAATCCACGAGAGCTTCGTGTTCCCGGGCGAAGTCAGTCAGGAGGCGGCCCGGAAGGCGCTGATCGCCTCTCGCGATCGCCTCCAGAATTTCCCCAGCGCCGATCGTGAACGGGCCGATTCGCACAACGCCTGGCGTCGCACGATGACGGAGCGACTGCTGAAGCCGGTCACCGTCCTGGACTGGATCCAGATCATCCTGATCGGCTTGGTCGGCTGCGTGATCGCCTTCAAGTTCGTCGTCTGCGTCCGGAATCGCCGCAAGGTGCCGCAGAGCGCCTCCAATGTGACGATTTGCACGGTGCCGGCGGGCACTGCCGCCGCCGGACTGAAGGTTGAAGAAGTGTAGATTTCGCGAGTTTGATCCTCGATTTTGTAATGCTTGTGTTCGGTGGCTGGTGGCATCCTCATGTTCAAACCGGTGCGGCGTGCCTCGTTTCGCGATTTCTTGCTGCGGTTTCGCTTAGCTCGCCGTTCTTTCTAGATTCATGCCATATGGTTAATCAATCTATGACTTACCAACATCTGAGAACGTGACACACATACGTACGTACGCACGCGACGCACGCACGAAGAGCTCTCAAAGGGGTTAGCCCGGCTGAGGCTGGGCAAAAAATATTGTATGTCCTATGGGCTAAACACTAGTCGCTTTACTAACCGCCATTGAAATCTCAGTCAGAGCCTCGGCACAGCAGAGCAGGCAAAGAAACAGCAACCGCCAATAACACGAATAGGCCGCACAGGCGAATCGAAGACGTGAACGCCGTTCTATCTACGCAGAAGGGATCGAATCCCAACTGCTCAAGTTCCCCCGTCGAATCAGACAGTGAGTTCCAACTGTTGAGCGTCTTCTCCACGGCAGCGGCTGTCTCGTCTGATTCGAGGAAGGTGTCCACGACGGTCAGACGGACTTCTACCACCTCGGCAGAGGCGTCACCGCTGCTTCCGGCGCGAAGCAGTTGAAGGGTCGAATTGGCCTAAAGTCGTGTTGCACTTACTCTCAGAAGGATCTCAGGAAAGTCGAAACTTAAACTGATATTAAGTCAATTATTCGCTGCACAAAAAACGAATTGAAACGATGGTTGACTGAGTGGCGGGATCGTCCAAACAATAATGCGTAATGAAATAAATTGAATAAGCGACGAAAACCTGCAAATACGCAGCAGTATACCTACATATTTGGTAAATAAATGCTTATGGCCTAAACTGGATTACCGCATCTCTCCTCTTTCTTCTCCCTCTGCAGCTAGGCGGAGTGAACCCTTTACACTCTCCTTCAGCGAGTTTGCACACTTCAACCATGCACTGATAGTTGAGAACGGACGTATCGCTGAACTTGTAGCCGTGGGTCTGCGTGTAGGCGCGCGTTAATCCGTTGTCGTACTTCAGGTTGGGTTGAATGATCGGCTCGATCGCGCACCTCAAAGATCGAACTACTGTTTCAATTAGTCTACTGCGGCACTATATTGTTGCAGTGTATATTAGGTACTTTGTAAATACACAGTAGATATAATGGCTCACCCGGTCATGTCGAGCAAGTCGAACTTCGTGCCACGCCCGTCGTTCACCCAACAGCTGTGAACCTGGACGGAATACATACCGAACAAGCTAACTCTTACACGTTTAATGTATCTTCTAGCTACGTTACTACGAACTACTGCGTAGTGTAGCGTCGTTAATACGAGCACAAGTAGGAAGTAGCCAACCAGGATTCCTTTGCTCTTGTCTTCGCATTCCCAAACGTGGTAGATTTTGTCGCCGACCTTGCTATATCTGAAACTGTTTTAGACACATTGCTTAAACCCTCTAGATTATACTCCTGTGGTCTGACTTCCAACATGACCTGATGATAGGACCATTCTGGGAGCCACTCCTAATGGTGTAGGTGCAGCCGAACATATCGGGATCTCCCGCTACTTGGATGGTCGGTATCTCCGACATGTAGATGTTCTGCGTCACCTTCTTCCGCCCGTTTTGAAGACACGTGAACCTAAGTGAGTGAGGAAGCGGGCTTGGCCAGTTTGTCTACATATGTGCAATACATGCACCCTACTGTGCCGTGATAGGCACAGTACTGCACACAATTACAGGGGGGTGGTTGGTTGTTTTTTTTTTTTTTTTTTTTTTTTGGTGGCCGCGGTTGGTGGCCTTTTTTTGTTTTTTTTTTCCCCTTCTCCCCCCTCCTTTTCTTCTTTTGTGGGCCGGCCCACAAAACATTTTCCGCGCCAATGTTGCGTTTCGCACTATACTACGCATTGTATCTAAGTCGCATCACATCTTGCGTTCCAGTTATCTTTGCGCACCTTACAGTTAGGCTACTCACACCCACCTGTAGGATCTGTCCACCTTGGTAACAAAGAAGCTGTGGAAGGAGACGACGAGTCGGACGCTGTGCGTCACACCCACATCGGTGACTTGGCGCTTCATGCCGCAGTCCCCTATGGCTATGAGCATGGTGAACGAAGTCTGGTCTCGGTTGAGATTGTAGTCTCGCGAACATCGCCCTTGCTCGTAGCCCGAGCGCATGTCCTAGAGGATTTGCGCGATGTAATCTTGTTGAGAATAGCGCGAATTCAACATAGTTAGGGAGTACTGTAACTCGCTGGAGGGGCGATGTTGCGCTTCGTCGAATTGGGGGGGGGGGGGCGAGTGGTACTTAGAGTTCAAGAGGAAGGTTGAGGGATGACTAGGTATACTACAGACTCTGAAGAGCGCTCGTCCGTTGAAGGGCTTCTCCGTCTGGAACTGTATCCGCATACCGCTATCGTCGCAGGTGACTTTGGGCTGGCCTGTGATTTTATTGTCGATGGCGACTCCAGCCGACCGGCCGGCCAAAACGGCAATTCCCATAAAAATAACAACATATCGAATTAGCCCGCTCATTGTGCGAAATGGGCGAGAAACGAGTTAGGAAATCGGAGGCGTCGGAAAGACCGAAAGAGGATAGGGACCCATCCATCGGATCAGACGGCGCCGCCTCAAAAACGCCCCCCGCCGACACTTAGGCGGGAAAAAGTAGGCCAAGCGCGCGCGCGTCAGTGTCTTTTCCAAGGTCGGATCCGTGTCGAAAACATTAATTCAGTCGTACGCCGGGCGGAGTTACACCGCGCCGCTGACAGGGAGGCGTCCTGTACCGGCGAAGGATTGACGTCGACGGATGGACGGCCAGACAGTGAGCGAGCTGTTCTTTTACTAATGTGGCGAAGATTGCTATCGTCTGGGGTGTTGCGCGAGTGGCACTGAATCCTTCGAATGGTTTCAATCACAGTAGCGCGTAGTACGCACAAGTGTCACCAAAACGCACCTTTGTACAGAGGACAGCGAAAGGCTAAAGCTAACGGTAGGTTGCCATCCAGCGAATACGTGTAAGCGGTCAAATTGGCAAGTGTTGACAAAGCCCGCAAACTGACGATAACACCAGTAGAAAGCGTAAAGTCGATTCATCGAGGTAATACATTCCATCTTCACACGATGGGCAGCTCAGGGTTCGCTTTCAACACCTGAAAGCACTACATTTTCGGCTCTATATGTCGTCCCACCGCGCCAATATCATTACGACGCACCTATTGCGTGTGACGATCGCTGTCAGCAATCCTCCAATGACAAATACCACGAGCAGAAAGAGGAACAAGCTCAGCGGAACGGCTCCCACGCAGGCGGACGAAGCTCGGCGTCCTGGTCGGACGAAGGTCGGATAAGAGTTCAATTTCGCCAAAGCGTCTGCTCCGTTATCGGCGCCGTCCAACTCCTCCAGCTCCAAGTTGTCCAGCACCTCCACGGTCGAGAGCACGTCGATCCCGCTGGGAGACCGTGCCGCAGTTGAAAGCGCGGAGTCGGCCTGAATTAGTAAAGGCCACATCGCAAGCTGGAGAAGTAGAAGTTATGCGTTCCGCTTTTTAGTTTCACTAACCTTTGTCTTGTTAGTAAATTGAGTAAACTTAATTCAGTTCAAATCATTGTTATTAAGTTAAGCTAAATTAAATTAATTTGCTTCATTTTTATTAAATTTTTTAATTTAATTTAATTTAATTTAATTTAATTTAATTTAATTTAATTTAATTTAATTTAATTTAATTTAATTTAATTTAATTTAATTTAATTTAATTTAATTTAATTTAATTTAATTTAATTTAATTTAATTTAATTTAATTTAATTTAATTTAATTTAATTTAATTTAATTTGTTTTCGTTTGTTTTCATTTGTTTTCATTTTCTTAACTCAAATGAATTTATTTTACTTTTATTTATTTCCATTCAACTGAACTTATTTTAGTTTAATTTATTTCCATTCAACTGAATTTGATTGAATTTATCCTAATTTAATCTAATCTAATTGAATATTGATGCTACATTTTTTAGATTGATTGAATTAAATTAATGGAATTGAACCGAATTTAATTGAATTTAGTCTAATTCAATTTTATTTAACTTATGTTAATTTAATTTAATCTAATTAGTTTAATCTAATTATGTCCAATTAATATCCAATGTAATCGAATATCCAATCCAATTAGGTATTATTATATTCCAATTAATTCTAATTTAATCTAATTTAATATGGCTATTTAGTTTTAACTATTATAGCTTAAATACTTCATTTTTGTTTAATCTGATACAATTCAATTTAATTTAAAATGTTATTGTTTAATTTAGTTCAAACCCAATTTAATTTAAGCCACTTCAGAATGGAATTAAAAATCTCATTTAAATCTAGTTATTTCATATATATATTTTTTAATTTAGCATTACTTTATTTTCTTTGGGTACAATTGAACTTCATTTAAATCTAGGTAATTCGTTTCATTTAACTTCAATCTTTTTGCATTTCATTACTGCGCTCAATCGTCTCCAAGTCCAGTCTGTTTACCGATCGCCTCAGGCGTCGCCGTCTGCCGCACTTCGGCGGTGTGAAGTTGTCGCACTCTCCTTGGGCCTTGTTGCACAGCTCGATGACGCACTGGTAGTTCAGTACTGTAGTATCGCTGAACTTGTAGCCGTGCGTCTCCACGCTGGCGCTAGTCAGAGAAGGGTCGTACTTGATATCCGCCTGGATGACGGGGTCGACGGCGCAACTGAAAGAACATACTTGCCACATTTGGCACCTGCTGTCGATTAGTTTAGCCGTATTCTGTCTAACAGATGAAATAAAATACCCGTCCATATCCAGTAAATCGAACTTGTTCCCCCGGCCGTCATTGACCCAGCAGCTGTGCACCTAAGTGACAGTAAAAGTCGTAATGCGAAGTACACTTGTCAGCGTCTCCACATACCAGAAGCCCATGTGACTCGTCGTCGCAGCTCCATACATGGTAGATCTTCTCGCCCACTTGGCCGTATCTGCAATTTCATATTTGGCAACGAAGTGGGGTTTACAAAATCAAACGCAGGTACAGTGGTACCTCAATTCAGGTCCATCGGGCGCCCCGCTGCGAATGTTGTAGGAGCAAGTGGGCATCTTGGCCGTATCCAGCAGCTCGGTTGTGCCTATGGCTGACATGTCGAGCAGATTGGTCACGCGCTTGATGTTGCGAAAGAAGCACATGCACCTGTGACGGACGGAATACTATTACAAATATCAGGTTAGCCGCCGTTTAGTAATTCACTAGAGTCTATAGCCCGTGGATAACGCATTGCAGCTTCAGCGATGTCGCGCAGCTGAGGCGCTGCAGCTTCAGAGGACCGATGTCCCGCAGCTGACGCGCTGCAGCTTCAGAGACCGATGTCGCGCAGCTGACGCGCTGCAGCTTCAGAGGACCGATGTCGCGCAGCTGACGCGCTGCAGCTTCTGTCAAAGGTTGGAGGTCGCCGGTCTCGATGTCGCTTTGCGCCGACTGCGCCTCTCTCCGTAATCAGCAAAGATACCGCCCGTGACAGTGGCACCTGACAAACCGACGTTTTGCGCTTCGCCTGTGCCAGTGACTCGTGCTCCGTTCTTGGTCAGAAGACAAACCGACGTTTTGCGCTTCGCCTGTGCCCGTGACTCGTGCTCCGTTCTTGGTTAGAAGACCAACCGACGTTTTGCGCTTCGCCTGTGCCCGTGACTCGTGCGGCGTTCTTGGTCAGAAGACGAAACCCCGTGTTGACGGTGCTTTGACAGTGCGTAAAGCATATTTATCAAGTTGGGTCTCACAGCGAACCGCAAAAGCTGTTCGGAACGTCTATGACGGTGCTTTGACAGTGTGTAAAGCAAATGGTGCGCAAGTTGGGTCTCACAGCGAAGCAAGCCCTACTACGCCTACGGCAGAATCGTAATCGTTGTTGCGAAGAATGTTCTTCCGAAAACGGCCGAAATTTGCCCGAATATCGCGAATTTCGGACGATTTAGGCGGCGGCCGAAGACCAAACTGCGGCCAGATGGTGCAGCGTTGAACGGCGGTTCCGTTGATGCACGGCTCGTCGCGATCCGCCGCCGCAGTCGGCAGTTAGCGCCAAAAATGTGCCGCGCAGACGATATTTTCGGAATTTCGACCGAATTTCGACGGCGGCCCAAGACCAAACTTCGGCCAGATGGTGCCCGGCGGAAGGCGGTTCCGAAAATGTATAGATATCCGCGATCCGTCGCCGCTGTCGAGAGATATTTTGTTCACACACAAACAGACAAACAGACAAACAGACTGACAGACAGCGCGCGATTAGTAGAGAGGATATCGACGCGGATACAGTATACTCCCACCTGTACGCTCTGTCCACCTTGGTGACGAAGGTGCCGTGGAAGGAGACGACGATGGTCAGACTGAAGATAATGCCTTCCAGGTCGCCAGTGGAGACCCTCTGTCTGGCCATGGCGCAGTCGCCGTTCTGGACGGTCATCGTGAAGTTCTGCTGGTCGACGTTCGCCGCGAAGTTGCGCGAGCACCGACTGTCGTCCGCCAGACTCTGCAGAAGCAAGGGGAGAACTATGCAGTCGTGGTACAAATATTGAATATGTCAGCACGGCATAGCAAATGACGCTAGCCTACCTATAGGCGGTAGATGTGCGTATCGACGGCTACCCTATGCATCTACATTTACAGACAAGTTATGGACACACGTGTACATACACATGTACATACAAGTAAAACAGTTTGTGCAACTTGCGGCATTAACTCTCCGTCTCATCTCGTCACAGACCTTGACGTAAACCCTTCCGTGGAACGGCTTCTGCGTCTTGAAGGTCAGCGACACCATCGTGTCCTGACAGTCGACCGCCGGATCTCCAATCAGCTTGTTGTCAATTCCTATCGCTGTTACTTTGGCGATCAGAGCTGTTACCGCGAGACTAAGAATTAGAAAGCAGTTCATTTTGTTCGAGATCGTTCTATGTAGTGGAACTTCTGACCCTAAGTGCTCTGTTTGTCTTGGCGTGAACTGAACAAGAGTGACGGCGAAGTCGGGCTGATCGGCGATTGTGATTGCGGATGCGGCGGCGCCGAATCGGGACAGACAGTTATGGCCGTTGAAATGGGGTGCCTCCCTCTCTCTGTCTCTCCGTGTTTTGGCCTATTTCGCGCCTTCCGCGTTTCTGCTCTGTGTAAAAAGGCGTGCAAATGGACCCCCGCTCCGCTCGGCCGCCAGTCGCCCCCTGTCGCGACGAGTTGTTGTAATCCTTTGACCCAGAGACTGGCGACTTCTTGCGACCCAAAATAGGAAGGTGCGCTGATTGATCGGGAAAACACTCCACTTTGCCACTTCCGCGACGTCGCGTGCCCTTGATTTCGGCACAAATTTGACGGCCGAGATGGTACGGTATTTCAAAAGGCATCGCGGCAAGTCGGAAGGCAGACCTCACGCACGCACGATTGCCCCTCAACAACCAACTGTCGTGGCGCGCAAAAGGCACGCGCTCCCATCCCGTATGGATTCCTCGGGGTTCCCACGCGCCGAAAAAGCGACGCGCGCGCATAATAAAGCCGGCGGCCGAATAGCGGTCCGACGGCGGCGGCGGCGGCAGTTCACTCGCCAAAGGTCGTTGAGCCGCGAAGGAGCGTGCGCGCACCCGGCGGCGTCTTGGCAAATTCCCCTCCTTTGAAATCTGGCCCATTAAAGCGGCCGGCGGCGGCGACGGCGATGACGATGACAGCATTCGGTCGACGGCGACAGTATCTCTGTAGCGGGACGCGTGTCGCCACATGCAGTACACCCCTTCCATGGCGGAATGCAGCAACAGCAACACTGGGCGCTGCGAAGACGCTCAGCAGCAGCAACCGATGGATGCGCTTCCAGAGCTGCCGCTCGAGTTCGCTCGATTGCCGAGAAAGGTATGGACGCAGCGGCGACTACTGTACCTCGCCTAAGAAGTTTAGACGCGAGTTACTGTAGCTCGATCATTTCCATTCAATCCGCGCAAATACAAGCCGCTAATTCACATGTTCCCGCATATGTAGTCGGTACGATGTACATTCGATGGTGTCTCAATGCAGCGCCGACGATGCACTTCACCTTTTGCAGAAAAAGAAGCCGATCATCGAGAAGCGTCGGCGGGCGCGCATGAACCAGTGCTACGCGCAGATCAAGCGGCTGCTGGAAGACGAAAGGGTGGGGCCAACAAGAGCCGAGACTTCCACCACTGTCAGCGACGTCGTTTTGCCAACGTCGTCTTCCAAGCAGTGCGCCAGAGAATCCACGCGACAGCAGAAGGCCGAACTGCTGGAGACGGCCGTGGAAGTGATTCGACGGCGAACCAAGGCAGACGCCGAACGTTCGAGGGTCGTGGCTAGACGGAGCTTTCTGGTGAGTATTATTCAATTATAAGAAGTAGCCGTGTATGTGCCGAAATATCTTGCTATCCAATAATTGGCAGCAAGGCTGGAGCGACTGCCGCGCTCTGGTGGCTGAATTCTCCACTCAAGCTGACAGCACACCGTACTCTTCCGACTTTGGAAAGGCGCTGACGGCACATATCGACCAGCTATTGGTATCGCTACAAGCTTCATCTTCGAACGTCACTGCTGTGATTCCAGTGAGTCAAGCATGCGACGACATAGGCGGTGCTCAAAAGCAGCCGAATGCTATGGCGTGTACTATCTGGAGACCGTACGTGTGACTCTGATGTTATGCAACGAGCGTAGCGACTTCTGGGTGGCAATGTTAACTTGCCAATGACACTACTGCCCTAGAAACGCAATTCATAACGGGCTACAATGCTATATTCTAGACTGTCAAGATATCACGAACTAACCAACACAACAAGCTCGCATCAAAAGTACCTACTAACAACCGACCTAGACGTGTGTCGAATGTATTCTCTGTCGCCTTTGGTCTGGGAGTGAATTCAGACCACGTTCAAACAATATCTGCTGCATTAGGTTACCACCATAAGTCAGAGAATACGGTACTTCATCTACCGTACTACTACAGTTTGTCTATCCGCATCTGCCGTCCTCCCATCCGTCCCTCCACCTCTGATTGACCAGAGCGCAGTCGAATTGCGGCTTTCCCAGCTTCCTATTCACGCGATTGTGGAAGCGGCAGAGCCACTGCTGCAGCTGCTCCGCGGAGTCGACCGGCGGCGGCTGCTGCCGAATGGCGCGCTGCATGTCCGGCCGACAGCTGGCGCAGGGGTAGATTTGGGAGAAGGACTCGAGGAAGCGCCTCAGGGCATCTTGCTCCGACGGAGAGGGATGATCGGGCGCCGTAGCAGCTACAGTATGCAGTAGGGCCCAGCCGGCCCGTCCCAGACCCGCCCGGTCGAGTGGGCAATCGGGATCCGGAACTTGGACGGGTACAGGTTTGGATTCAGCCGATTTCTCGGCCTCGCGAGCCTCAGTTACGGCCGCTGCGCCGCTGAATCCCTTGCTAAGCCAGGTCTGGAAGTCGTGACAGACGCGACACACTTTCTTGACGCGACCACCGCCTGAGGTAGTGGTGGCTTCAGAAGTCGCCGACGACGACGACGACTGCTCATCCCCCTTAGATGAAGCCATGATTCTATGTACCTGTGGTCAATTCATATCGTTGAGCTCTTGCTCAGCCTCGGAGTTATACTAAGGTATATCGTTCGTCACGAAAGGCAATAATTGGTTATCGCTGTTCCCCTTCATCGTTAGACGTTTACTGACCTCAACACCGAGATTACAGCATCAACACGCGCCACTGGAGATGCACACGCATCACTTTGTCGCTACACTCGCCAATGTTCGTCACATCTGTAGGGTTGGCACTGTCGCCTAGGGAGCTGACACGGTAACCGACACAATATCAACCAACAGCACAATCGTCATGCGTCGTCGTCACTTGAGGGGTACCCTCGAAAGAAATAAGACTGTCGTGTCATCACTCAACGGGCAAAACTCGTCCGATCGACAAAGCCAAAATGCAAAGAAGGAGCAACAACAGGGTAGTGTAGCACAAAAACTAGGGGAAAGCACAGTGTAAGGTGCTGCGCTTCCAGTGTCCCGCACTAATCAGTGTGGCCTGTGGCGCACTCCGGCGCGAGCCTGGCGCGGACGCTGTTGCTGTTGAGCTTGTGGAGCCTGTCCATTCTCCAGAGTGTTCTCGCCGTCGGAGGAAGCGGCGCTGCCGCCTCGCGAGGACTTGAGATACTCCTGGATGTGCTGGACGATCAGGTCGATGGCCACTGCAACCACGGAGACCGTACGTGCGAATGCGACACTTCAACAAGTCTCTTTTAAAAAGCGGAGTGGTTTTGAGCTTTGAATTTTTACTGAGATTGCAGCAAGGCCCTTTCCGGTTTCGTGCAGCGTCTTGGACTCTCCTCGCGACTGCACTTTTTGGAGTGGTCTTGCTACGCAACATTGGTGTCGCTCGGGTTTAATTCTTTACACCAAGAAAATCATTTTTTCAGACTAAATTTTAAAAAGACACTGGAATCTAGCGCAAAACTACAGGTTAATTGTGAGCATGATTTGTTGTTGGCTTGCAGTGAGCTCTTCAGCGATGTCAAGACCGCCGCTCTGCAACGCACGAGTGCCAAGATATAACAAACCAAAATCTGCAGTTTTCATCGCGTTTTGGTACTGTAGCCCTCTCATTGACCTTTTGAAACGTTTTGTTGTCGGATTCTTGCTCAGGAGGTCGAGCGCTTCATTTTGATATGCGATTCGACTAGGTTCGATGAAGTTTTGACTTTTCGCGGACATTACTTCGGGATACTGTAGCGCGCAATTTTTAAAACTTGCCATTATTTCGACGTCACAGTTCGCGACAGTAGTCCGAGGGCTACCCGTCGATGTGTCGAACTCACCCCAGCGACGTCAGACAAGCGAGTTATTAAGCCCGAAGCAAGGGTGTCGTTTTCAGTTTTCGACGCGTTTTGGTTACTGTAGTGCTCTGTTTAAACTTTTGAAACTTTTCAATGCCGGACTCGTGCTCAGGAGCTCGAGCGCTTCATTTTGATATGCGATTTGACTAGGTTCGGTCAACTTTTGTCTTGAAATATACCCCACTTGGGGATACTGCAGCGCTCGAATTTGAAAACTTATTTTAGTTTCGACCACTTAGAAGGCTAGAGGAGTCAGCGGGCTACCCGACGATGTCTCAAACTCCATCCTACGACGTCAGACGAGCGAGTTATAATAGAGCCCGCGACTATGCCAAAATCAGCACGTTCCGACGCGTTTTGGTTACTGTAGCCCTCTGTTCAAACTTTTGAAACTTTTCATTGTAGGATTCTTGCTCAGGAGCTCGAGCGCTTCATTTTGATATGCGATTTGACTAGGTTTGGTCAACTTTTGTCTTAAAATGGACACCACTTTGGGATACTGTAGCGCGCGATTTTGAAAAGTTGTTTTGGTTTCGACTACTCAGGTGGCTAGAGGAGTCCGCAGGCTACTCGACGATGTCTCAAACTCCGTCCTGCGACGTCAGATAAGCGAGTTATTAAGCCTGAAGCGAGCGTGACCCACGCACATACGCACGTACGTACGTACGTACGTACGTACGCACGCCGAGCTCTTGATAGGGTTCCCTCGGCTGAGGCCGAGCGAAAAAAAGGGTTACTGTATTGCGCCGAAAGTCTCTCAATGTGCGAAGGTGAGAATGTGGGACCCGCAATCGTTAAGATTCTGTGTACGAAGGTTATTGGTCTTGTAGCACAACGAGGGCCTAGCTGGCATGTGCGTTGACGTTCTCCCTTCCAGAAGGGGTGGGGGGGGGGGGGGGGGGTGGGGGGTGGGGGGGTGGGGAGAGAGGGTCAAACCGTCCCCCTACTATCTCACTCCGTAGATCGGCACACAAACGCGTTCAAGCACACCCATCCACTTATTCCCACCGTCGTTCTCGGCGCCCCTGGGAATGATGACGTCGGCGTACTTCTTGGTGGGCAGGCAGAACTCCTCGTAGGCTGGCTTGACCAGATTCAGGTACTGGTGCAGCACCTGGTCCAGGGAGCGCCCACGCTCCTCCATGTCGCGCAGCACTGAACGGACGAAGGGGAAGGACGTTGGACTATCTATAGGGTGTCTAACACTAAGGGGGCACATTTCAAAGCTCCATAAGGTGCTACAGGCGAAAATTTCTAAATTGCATTACGGTATTCGAAAGCCAAAACTTCCGCGGTTTTTTCTCTCGAAAACTTCAGCACAGTACACACCATCAGGAGAAATGCGGGCGTTAATCGCAACATTGGTCGGCGGCACACTCGTCCGCCACTGTACGACAATGCGTATTCAATACTCCACCCATCTGCAGTCACAGACCCCTTCTGGCGAGCCGAATGTCGGGGTCGGCGTCGACGAAGAGCTTCATGTGGAAGAGGTCTCTCAGTTGGGCGTCGCAGAACAGCAGGATGCCCTCCACCAGAATGACGTCGGCCGGCGGTACCACAATGGACTCGCCCTCCCTTCGGGCGTTCGTGCGGAAGTCGTAGGCGGGCACCTCGACCTCCTGCCACGACTGCAACTGCTCCAGAGTAGAGACCAGCAGGGGAGTCTCGAACGCGTCTGAATGATAGGAAGCATCCGCCTGCACTTTTGAATGGTTGTCTGGGTATTGTAGCAACTTCAGTCGGCCGCCTGTTTCTTATGCGACCTCAAAATGGATAGTTTCATCGACTTTCAGAGCCAGCCATGTCGTTCTCCTAAGGGGCAATTATCTTAGTTATAAGTTTAACCTGACTAAAATTAATGTCCAACAAGACAAGGCAATTTTTTCCAAGGTTAAAGACAAGACAAGCAGTATACCGTAAATCCTCCAATAAGCGCCCCCCCTCGAATAAGCGCCCCCCCCCTCCAATAAGCGCCCCCCCTAGAGGAAGGTTGAAAAAGTAAGCGCCCCCCCCCTCCAATAAGCGCCCACCTTTTGTTAGTACCAGCAGCACTAGCACTACCATATGTGCTCTGTGACCATTCCTAACCCAAGATTAGGCTACATATGACAGCACTTCTACTAAATGCAGGTATTTCGATCAAAAGCCATACAGTTTCAGCCTGAAATCTATGCAGATGTGCGCAAAAATATGACAACAACAGGGATTTTTGGTAAAATTTTGGCACTCCTGAGGGGTCGAGTTAATAAGCGCCCCCCCTCGAATAATCGCCCCCCCCCCTCCAATAAGCGCCCCCCCTCGAGGTAGGTTGAAAAAATAAGCGCCCAGGGCGCTTATTGGAGGATTTACGGTAATCCAGGGACAATGGCACGTCCGATCAGAACTCCCCATTGGATAACTTCATAGGAGGCAACTCTGCGTCATGACCCACCATAGAAACTCCTAATTCACTCCAGGCCATCAACCGCTACTATTTTCTCAAAGTCTCAACAAATGTCCCACCGGGGTGGTCGAAGTTGAATTCTCCCTTCCTGGCCTTCTCCTGCTCCTCCTCCGAGACGAGCTCTCGGTAGAAGGAGTCCTGCGACAAGGAAGCCACCTGGGGACGGTGCTGCTGACCCAGCTTTTCCATGATACGGCCGCATACAGAAGTCTGAATGCAGAGTCAATTCATGGTGCGTATTCACCACAAGGTATGGAAGTATGCAGTGGTGCTATACAAAGGACGTGAAAAGGTCTTGCTGTCAAGGGAAAGCAAGCTATGGGCCGTACTAATCGCCACAAATAATTATCTGACAAATTTGGTCCTTCGACAATTTGAATGCAGAATGCCACACGCCTAGCCGTATCAGGCAATGGGGATAACCACCAACTGATCAAAACTGTCAGCCCTCGATTTCTGAGACACTCGAACTACCCACCTTGCCAGAGGCGCTTCCCCCAGCCACGCCGATGATGAAGGGAGGGCGTCGCGGAATCGGCCTCACAAATTCAGCAGCCGCCGCGCCGCCGTTTACCACCAAATTGGCCGGTTTCATAGCAGCTCTACAGAGCGCACGGGCCGCCAGTGCTCTAATGTCTTGTGAGCGCCCCACAGTCAAAAGCCTAGCTAGCTAGCTAAAAGTCTGAACGAATCAATGACTCAACTTGCCAAGGCATTAGAAACGAAAACATCCGCGCGCCTGAGTGGCGCCGCCAGAGAGCAATTGGGACACAGACAGCAGAATAGGGTTTCTTCTGCTGAATGCGTACGTGTACACTGTACAGACATGTCTATAAGCACTCTGTAGGCGCCAACGAGCACAGCTAACAGACAGAATACGCATGTCATCATAATTGCCAGTCTATAGGAACGGACAGGCGGCCGTCCGCCAGCACCGAGTAGCGCCCCGTCGCCGAAGTCAGGCGAAGCGCAGCCTTGCCATTGCCACAAGCCGTCAGTAGCTCTCTTATCTTCTGGGAAGCGCTCTCGATTCTCTCCAAGCTATCTAGCACCCTTTGAAGCGGGATCCCTTCGTCCCAGGTCACCGAATCCAATCCTGTTCCATTGATCACGACCTCGAGGGTACCCTTGACCGTGGCCATCGACCTCAGGCGCTCCGCCCGACTGGCGCGCGCCAAGTGGGCGTGCCCAGAGTAGAACCGGCTCAAATCCTCCGGGGAACAGGAGGGGCTCAAGGCCACACAGCCTAAGTGTCTGTCGAGGTAGCAGCAGTCTGCGTCTTCGGTTGCGTCCACAAGAGGCTTGACCATCGTCCCGTGACACGGAGCGCTCGGGGGCGTCTGGAGGCCAGTAGCCGATTCAAATTTCCGCAACAGGATAGTCAATGCGTTCTTGTGCTCAGCCAGGGATACTGTAGCGTCGCGCACGACGGAAGCTCCACCCAGGAGGTCGCAGAGGTCACTTTCCAATGTGGCCACTTGACCGAGTTGGTGTCCAATCCACTGGGACCTCAATAGAAGCCTTAGCCAGCGCTCCGGGACGTCGTCGACGGCTAGAACCAGCCAGCCGTCACTAGAGACGAAGCTGCCTCGACTGGTGGCGAATCTGAAGTGCTGGTAGTGTTGTAAAGAGAGATAGAAAAAGAAAGATTGTCAGAGATCATATTCCATCGGTAAGCACGCACCTCACGCGCATTCCCTCCAGCGAAGGTCCCCTGAGCTTGTCATCGGCCAGTCTCAGCCAGGCCGTCAGACAGCCACCCAGGAGCGCAACGTCCCAGTCGTTAGACCACTGGACGTCGACGACGCCAGTTCTACGCTTCACCGTCTCGACCAGAGGTCGCAATCCCTCGACTATTGTAGCGTGGCGCCTTCGGCGCTCCACGCTCTCGCTCCACAGCCTCGGTAAAGCGTTGGAAAGACGGTCGTCGATAGTTTGAGTCGATGTTGAGCGACGTCGGCGGCGAAGGAACACGGCCAGTTCTCCATTGTCGACAGATTGGCTTGAGAACGTGTCTACATTATTATCCAGGGAACCGGCAATGTCGCTTCCGTCTGACGGCAGGCCGAAAGCGCGGAGCAGCTTTCTAAAATCAACTGAAATGAAGCATACTGTCGAAAAACTGGTAACTCAAACTAATACCGTATACCTCACGACCGAAGTTGGGCTTTCAAAGACGTCCAATTCGATTTCGAACAAGCGAAAGCCAGTCTGCGAACCATCCAACCGGCCATAGAAGGTCAACTTCTGCCGTGGACGCGCTCCAATAGTTCCGCCAGCTAAAAGCCTACAAACAAAAGGGAGTTACTCAACTCTTAACGTTTGCACAACGTCCATTACGCACTACCAACCCGTTCAACTGTTGCAGCGATTTCTCATTGATCTTCTGAATGGAGGGCGCTTTCGCGAATCTGTCTGGGTGGACGGCAAAGATGAAAGGTCTCAGAGACGACTGCAGTCGCTGCTTCGCGTCCGAGTGCTGCGCGCGATTCGGCGACACGGCCGGCAGGCGGCGCCACAATCGCAGATTGTGGTTTCCGACGATTAGGGTGGTTCTGGCACCACACATGACCACTGGAAGTGCCACCGTAATTAGCGAACCACTCGTCACGCAACCGTCGCATCCGACCGCACACAGAGAAAGATGAATATTGTTGTAACCTGTAACACAACACAAAGATGACAGAGTACAAGTGTTTCCAGTGGGAACGTTTACTTTCTTCTAATGGTACAACATCGACGGAAACACAAAGCAGGCATGTATCACCTAGCCGACACTAATACATGCTTCTTCTCTGTCGTCTTTCAGCCTAGCGGAAATTCGAGAATGCCGCCGAGCTGAAAGCAAAAATCGTAACTTCTCAAAAAAAGCGCGCGCACGTGAAGTAACCTTACCCCTGGCCGCCACCAAAGACGGAGGGCGTAGTCTGCTGCTGCTGCGCCAAGCTCCCGAACAGAGAGCTGGCGCCGCCCCCTCCGAAGGCGGAGGGCGAGGACCCCTGCTGTGAGGAGGCCAGAGCACCGAAGGCAGAGCCACTGGCCCCTCCTCCTCCACCAGAGGCCAGAGCGCCAAAGCCCGCACTGCCCCCTTGGGCGAAACTGAATCATGTGAGGCCATCGGTTACCGTACGCCGCACAATATGCTGCACTGTGACAGTAAGGTGTGGCCTTGCTGGATACAGTATACACACACCCGAATGCACGCGTCTTCGAAGCTATGAGACAAGCCAACTGCGCCACTCACGCGGCGAAGCCGCCTCCCTGGGCGACGGTAGAGGTCCCTCCAAAGACGCTGCCAGGAGCCGACTGTGTGGGTGAACCGCCACCAAACACTGGCTTGGCGCCAAAGGCGCCGCTTGAACCACCGCCGAAGCCTGGAGATCCGCCGAAGGCCGGCTTGGCTCCAAACGCTGCAACGGGCGATTCGATTATACCATTTGGATCAGGCGCGAATGACTATTATACAAACACAAAAAGTTGTACAAACAGTGAACTACACTCCACCTGAAGGAGAAGACGACGCCGCTACCTGGCCGAACAGGTTCGACGACTGTCCCGCCGCCTGTGGAGACGCAGTAGAACCGAACAGATTGCCACTCCTTTCAGGGGTGGCACCAGCAGAGGCCCCTGTGGCGAAGCTGAAACTTCCAAAGACGTTGCCGGCGGCGGCCTCCGGTTTCGGCTGGGATCCAAGGCCGAAGCCACTGAAACGTCACATGTTGACTATCTTCTAGTGACTTACGAATACCAATGTCGTGAGACGTCGAGCGCACCCGAAGCCAGCGCCGGCGCCGAAGACACTACTGGCAGAAGAAGGCTGCTGACTAGGCGCTGGAGGCATACTGGAGCCAACAGCAGGCGCCTCGTCCTCCATTTCGTCTGCGGAAACGTCGGCAGCAGCCGCTGCTGGTACTGCGGGTGTCTAAAGTACAGCGATGGGATGGAATGCTGGACGCTACACAAGCACACAAGTCTCCACAAGTAGCCACCTTCGAAGGTTCAGTCGGCGCAACAGTAGTTGTGGTTGCTGGCTCCTTCAGCGGAGCAGCGGAAGTCGAGCTCGCAGCTGGCGGAGGCGCAGCTATCTCCGGCGGCGACGTGTTTGGAGTTGAACTTGCAGAGGGCGGACCTTCCGCAAGCTTCGAGGGGGTTTCTTGTCCCACTGCTGCGGCCGCTGGAGCAACAATCACGCCCTGCCGTCCAGAACCAGCAGTCTGCGTATTGTTAGATTGTGGCGTTTCGCTGGGAATTTCGGCCGTCGTCACTTCTTGGTGTGAGGAAGTCGCCAGGGAAGGGGTCTCCTCAAGCAACGCCGTCAAAACTGATGGTGGTTTGGATGCTGCTGCCGAATGCTTAGGCGCTTCACTGCCACCAGTTGCCGCCACCACCTGAGCCCTGGCAAGTTCCTCTGACGAAGATGCAACAGTGGGAGCTTTGGGCTTGAAGCTGAATTGTGCCGTCGTCGTCGTCTGCGAGCCAAGAGGCTTGGGAGGGTGTGTAGGAGTGGAGCTGTCGGCCGGCTTGAACTGGAAGGCGGGCGCGATCGCCGCCGCCGCCGCAGTCGAGGTCGCATGCAGAGGTTTCGGCTCCTCTTCCTTCTTCGGTTGCTGCAGCAGCTGTTGGCCAAAAAGCGCCAGTGGTGGCCCAGCAGTTCCCTGGGTGTGCTGCTGCTGGAAACCCATGGCCAGCTTGGCGAACTCGCTTCCACTCTGCTGCTGCTGGAGCTGCTGCTGCAGATGCCTCTGGGGACTGGTCAGTAGTTGTGGCTCTTTTGAGAATGGGACGCGACCGCCTGCGGCGACGGTGGGAGTAGGAGGGGGCGGCACAGTCTGTTGCTGCGCAACTTTCTGGGGTGCCGGCCTGGCCAGTAGGGCTGCCAAGGCGGGACTGCGAGACTGGACGGCCTTCTTCTCCTCCTCACTGGGAGTCGAGGGAACCTCTTTTGATGACCTATCGACTTGTTCCTCCTTCACAGCGGTATGGGATTGAGCCTTGGACGACGGTTGCTCCGGTGAGATGTCCGCAAGAATTTGCAGTGCGCTTTCCGAGAGCTCGGCCGAGACGCTTTGGCGGGCGACCGCCTGACGCTTCTGGAAAGCGAACCAACTTTGTCACTCAACCAAAAGGATATGGTAGTTCATTCTCCAACGACTAGCCAAGAGGATCTCGTGCAGTCGAGACTGGTTGTAGGGGCGCGGCTTCCATCGAGGAGTCGCGTCGTCGCCGACAGCCGCCGAACTCCGATGCTGTCCGTCAGTTTCAGTAGTCTGGAGTGGAGACAGCGGTCCCTGCGATCGTCTTTCACTGCCTTGCCGACTGCTGGAGTCCCGCAGCGCTGTCACCAGCCTTCGAATTCTCTCTTCTTGCCGATCGATGGCCGTCTGCATGATCACGATCGCCCGATTGATCTTGGCCCGCCGATCGGGGCAGAAGTTCGACGCGTCGCTGAATCTCCTTATATGCATGTATATGTACTATTGTGGCGACAAGCTTTCTCTATCGCTTTGAACCTTACTGCAGAATAGAAATTGATCTGTCGGCGCCGACGGCGCAGGAGGACTCGACCAGAGCCAGGCACTTCAGCTTCCAGTCGAGCATCTGCGCCTCCAGATTCACCGTCTCCTGCTTGAGCTTCTCGAAGGCGCTCGTCAGGCGCTCCAGCGCCTCTTCCTGCAAGTAAACGATTGCGCAACCTCGTCAGAGGTAGACACAGATCAACTCAAGAGTCAATACGTCAAACCTGGTCTGGTCCCAGGGGTCTGTGCCTGTGGAGGTGGCGGAAGGCGGGCGTGTCGTACTTCTCCAACAGACATTTGGCCGTCTCCACCGTCAGGAAGGCGTTGGTCACCGCCCGCTGCAGCTCCGCTTTGCGACCTGTCATCCGGCGCAGACTGGAGTCCAGTTGGCTTTCACAGGCCTCAGACACTTCGTAGACGGCGTCGCAAAGGGCGATCAACTCCTCCCTCTCGCCCATGACGGAGGCTGGGTTGGGTAGAAGGCGCGAGCGCAGCTCCGAGAGACGGCGCTCGAAAGCGGCAGCTTCCGACAGCAGTTGGTGGGGAACGGAGCTGGCGCCAGACACCAGCACAGGTGGGAGAGGGGGAGGGGGAGGAGGAGGAGGGGGTATTGGAACTTCCTCAGCCTTCGCCACCTGTGCGGTCAGCTGCTGAGGGGGCGGCGGAGTGGGCTTGACCGAGTCAACTATAGCGGGCTTGGGAGGAGGAAGAGGAGGAGGAGGAGGCGGCGCCTCAGTCACTGGTTGGGGTTGGGGCGCAACATCAGCCGTTTGTGCTAACGCCGGACCAACTCTAAGCCCCTCTAGAGAAATCGGCTGGGGCGGCTTGGCCAATTCCGAGATTCCCGGCCGAGTGAAGAGCAGTCTGTAGCTGCAGAGGACGCCTTCCGTCGACAGTATGTGCAGGACGGGCTTCGGAGCCAGTGACCGATTCTCTTCTGAAATACGACGACATTTCTCTAACAAGCTGTTTTAAAAAAGTTGAGTTGTTTTATTAATACAGAGTGGTTTGTGAGTGTTTTAAAGTGGAAGAGTAAAAGAGTGGATACTTTTGTAAAGTATTTCAAAGCCTTTCCGATATGAAGCGCGCCCGCCCGGAGTCCACTATTCATGCGCTACTTCTGACACGCTCCTTTCTGAGGGGTTCTTGCAGGGCAACATTGGGATCGCCCGGGATTATTTTTTTGAGCAAGACACACGCATTTCTGAGCGGTTGTTGCAAGGCAACATTGGAATCGCCCGGGATTAATTTTTTTAGCAGACAAAGTTGTTCGTAAGACAAGGGTTTAAAAAAACAAAAGTATTTCTTTAGGAATGAGTGTTCAACAACTGCCTCAACGTAAGCTTTCAAACGGTCGAACGAATGCCGCTCTACAACGTAAGACGAGCGAGTTAGGGCCGATTTGCTGTATGAACCTTTGGGTTACTGTAGATCGCGATATTCAAAACAAATGATCAGTGAGTCAAGAGCTATCCAGCAACTTAAGACCGTCTCTCTACAACGCACGCTGAGCGAGTTAGAGCGAATTCTATGCTAAAAACGCAAGAATGCCGCTTTTCGTGGTGCATGTTTGCGCAATTAACAAAATTTTTACGCCAAGTGAAAGAGCACGTCGAGACCTTTTAGTTGACCTATCGCACGCCGCTCTACGACGTAAGACGAGCGTGTTAGAGCCGTTTTGCGTTTTGGACCTTCGGGTTACTGTAGCGTGCGCAATTCAAACTTTTGAATTTCGACTTCTCTTAACGGAATTAACAGTCTGCCGAAACCTATTCAATGAACTTAAGATCGTCTCTCTATGACGGAAGACGAGCGAGTTAGATAAGTTTTGCGTTTTAAACCTTTGGGTTACTGTAGCTCCCGAAATTCAAACTTTTGAGTTTCGACCAATAGAAGAACAAATGACCAGTGAGTCGAGAGCTATCCAACCAACCCAAGATCGTCTCCGTACGACGCACGCTGAGCGAGTTAGAACGATTTTTGCGTTAAAAACGCGAGAATGTCGCTTTTCGTGTTGCGTGTTTGCGTAATTAAGAAACTTTTTTATGCCAAGCGAAAGCGCACGTCGAGACCTTTCAGTTGACCTATCGCACGCCGCTCTACGACGTAGGACGAGCGAGTAATAGCCGTTTTCAGTTTGAACCTTCGGGTTACTGTAGCGCGCGCAATTCAAACTTTTGAATTTCGAAGTCTCTTAGCGGCATTACCAGTGAGTCGAGAGCTTTCCGTAGAGCCCAAGATCTCCTTCCTACGACTTTCCAACACCGAGATCTGAGAGCGTAACGAACGAACGAACGAACGGACGCACGCACGCACGCACGAAAAGCTCTCGTAGGGGTTCGCCCGGCTGAGGCCGGGCGAAAAAACAAACCATTGGGTTACAACCAAAAACGAAAGCCAATTACCCAAAGGAATGGGTCGAACCGAGCAGAAGTCCACCGTCATTCCCAGAGGAAAGGTTTCCTTTCCGTCTTTGCCAAGAGGCAACTCCGCTCTCGAGGCGTCGTCCAACAGCCAGATTCTCCACTTGGCGTCCGGACACTTCCCGATCACCACAGTTTCCATGGAGTGCGTCGATGACGCCACTAGCAGGTTCCTGGAAGGACAGAGACAGCTGCGTCAGACAACCACAGCGAAAAAATGTACAGCACACGGTGTTAGCGCAAATATCGGTTGCCAATCACTCTGCGGCAGATATTTGGAGCCGCTAACATAGGCACTGACTTTGAGATCAGGTGAGCCAGGCACTGTAGCCTCTCTATCCAATAAAACATTCGCAGATGTCAGAAACGACAAGCTAACCACTCTCACCAGTCATGCACGAAGCTCCAGTGCAGCTGCAGTTGCAGGCCCTGCGGAGGGGCCGAACTCGAGAGGAACAGATTCTCAAAGAGCGTCCACTGGGGCGGCTGGTTCTTCGCGGCGACCACGTGAGCCACGGCCACAGTTGGCTCCCCATTGTAGACAAAGTTGACGGCCACCAGAAATTCGGTGGTGGCCACCCACTGGACCAGACTGCAGCTGACAGACTTCCCCTCTGAAACGATGGAAAATGGTTTGCGCTATAACAAAGACGGTTTTCATTGTAATTTCTGTGTGTTGCGTGATTAGTGCGTGATAAACGGGCACCACCGTTAGACCTGTGCCACTATCGACTAAAAAGCTCAAGGTGACAACTTGGACCAGCCTTTAGTAGTATTCACGTATCACTTCGCTCTCTTCGCCAAGCAATTCGCAATCTCGCTCTCACCCGGCGGCGCGATGACCTTGGCGGCCTGCAGATCCGGCTTGTACTGTACCAGACTGCCGTCCGAGAAGCCCACCACCAGCTGCTTGCCCTTTGGACTCCAGCAGCCTGAAAAATCTTCGTTTCTCATTCGAATTAGCGCGCTACCGTACCCCACTCACACGTCCTGGCCGCCGCGGTCCCTTGGCCATCTTCGGGTTTCTTCAGACTGCCAACGATGGAGTACTTATTCGTTGGATCATCGTGCGACAGTTGGACAGTCCAGACGCATCCATCGGCCGCTACCACGGCGAACAGATGCGATTCTACCGGGTTGAACTCCAGGGAAGCGATTGGGAACGACGTCAGCCGAATCGAGTTGAAGGGGCCGAAGAGGGACGGGTTCTGAAAGGGTTAGCGATTGCCAAATGGCACAAGATTGAAGAAGTGTTCGCAATGTGGAGAGAGGACCAAATGGAACGCAAATATCGGCTGCAATGGATGGACTAGTTGAACGCTGAAGGGGACCTTCAGGGTGGCACTCCGCTTGTTCCGAAGCAAAGCAGACTGTCGCTCGTCTCGCTACTCGGTAATAAGCCTTCACGGAAACAAACGCCGGATTCGTGTTCAGTGTCTACGACAATGTTCGAACAAGTTTGGACAAGTTTGGACGTGTTTGAATGTGTTTGGACAAGTTTGAACATGTTTGGACATATTTGGACAACTTTGAACATGTTCGGACAAGTATGGGCGTGTTTGGGGCGTGTTCTGACGCCCAAAGCAGGCTAAAAGAAACTCATATCGAAAAATAAAAGCTGGATTCGCGTTCAGCACTGCTGAAAACCCCAGAAACAACTGTCAACTCAATTTTGAAAATTCGACCCCGGGATCCAATTTTTGGACGGCCGGGCGCCGAAATCGGGGTAAAGGCGTCCAAAATCGCAAAACAAACACCGGATTCGTGTTCGGCGTCGTCGAAAACCCCCGAAACAAGTGAAAGCTCAATTTCGAAAATTTGACCCCGGGATTCAAAAAATCGGCGCGGCCGGGGTACGGTACCTCAAAATGGTCAAGACACTTCGTCTAGACCAACTTTTGACGTAGAACACGTTGCGATTATCAATTTACCGCTAAAGGCACGCTTTCCAAGCCAAAACTCCACCCAAAGTCGAAATTCGGAATTTTCCGCTCGAGACCCACCAGTTTTGTGACCGCGTAGCTCACGGACGGCGGGAGCGATCTCGGCGGTTTTGGTCTCAAACGAAAGGTCATACAATTGCCCTTGCCGGATCGAAGAGTTTGCGAGAATCCGCCGTCGGAAACTCGAGTTACGATTTTTTGAAGGCCGGAAAAAAATTTAAAATTTTGAATTTCCTACCGTACTCCCGCGTCTGACCACCTAGGGAGCCCGTTCCGGCGATCCCACCTAGAGGATCCAAAGTCCTACAACATATCCAAAAATCATCAAAATCGACCCACTTTTGCGAAAGTTATGGGCTATTGTTTTTTTTTTACTTAGTAAAAATTTGAATTTTTGAATTTTTGCAAAATTCTTCCACTACCGGAATTTTCTAGTTTCTTGTCCACGCAGCGCGTCGACTCAACCTATCTAACGCAAAAAACCGCTTGGCGATCCGATTAGTGTAGCGCGAGAAAGCTTGGTAAGATGATTCTGTTCAATCCGACGCCCCCTATAGCACTCCTGCTTTTGCAAAGCGGAGTGCCAAAAAGCGCCTCGAATTTCTAACGCTGGGTGCTTCACACAAGACCACTTTCAACAGCTTGCATCAATTTTCCCGGAAGCACCAAAACAAAGCAGAGGACCAAAGACCAAACTACAAACACTGCAGACCCCACCAACCTTGTCCGAAAACGCTCGCACGTCGAACAGCTGCACGAATCGGTTGCTTCCACCGGCGTCGTCTCTCCGCACCACCGCCGCCAATAGATCCCCCATCTGGCTGCAGCGAAGCGTCTCCACACTGCCGCCGACTTCCACTCTGCGAGACCACAACTGGCCGCTCGGCACTTCGACATTCTCGCTCTGCGTCTGCTTCGTGGGCTCCAACGAGTGAATGTCGCTCAAGCGATAGGATACGATCGCTCGACTTTCGCACAGGAACAGCAGGCCAAAAGCGCTGGAGCAGGCGCACAATTGCACGGATGACAGCGACAAGGACCGAGAATCGACAGCTCTCAATCGACGCAAGGCGGAGAGTTTTAGGTCCTGCAAGGTTAGGTTCATGGGAAAATGTTCACTTACGATTGTAACGACTACAAAATCTTTATGGACCAAACAGGGCGACCTCCACATCCACCTCGACGTCGTCAGCCGACTGCTGCAGCATTTTCCAATAACCACACCGTCGATTGCTCCCTCAAAATACCCACTCGCGAAGCCTCTTTTTGTCAACTTCAAAAATTCTCCTTCGGCGCACAGAAGGTGTTTCGGCATTATAGGATATCAACAAATCAATTCCACACCGCAGTCGGTTGACTACGGTAACGACGGATTTCAAAACAATGTCTATATATGAGCGGTATGGTACGACACAAGTCACAAACACAACGGCAACGCATCACATCAAGGAATGAACGACAATACAAATCGAGAGGAGTATCGCCAACCATACGGTATCGAAAACAATCAACAATAGACAACAGAAGCATAGAAAATTGCACTATCTTAGAAAACACATCGTTCAGGTACATATATAAACCCACGTTGAACATTCTAGACGAGCACATTCTTCTTCTGAAGCTCTTCGTCGCTGTAGCAGAAGTGGTAGCAGTCCTTCTGTGAGCGGGGCATTCGCCACAAGTTGACGTCCATCAGCCAGCCACAGTACTGAAGAAAATTGCCATATTGCTTAGCTTGCGCCTGCCATAAACTTTTGTCATTCCAATCCGTACCGGCTCCTTCCTCTGGACGCAGTCGTCCTCGCCGGTCAGCGTGTCGATTCGGCGGTACCAGCGGTGGACCGTCTGCACGGGGCGCCCGTTGGGACACTGGTCGCTGCCCAGAAGCATGCGCGTCCGATGCAGCTCGTCCACGCCCTGCGGCCCGGCGCAACCGCGAGACGGCGACTCTGAATCAGCCGACTCTTTGGAAATGGAGCACTATAATTTGGCCAAGGCAAATTAAGGCCAAGTAAAAATAGAAGCATATTGGGGGGTTAAAATTGTTGAATTCGCAATCGCCCATATACTGCAGGTGGGACAACGGCCTGGCGTAAAATATTCGGATTAAAGATTGGGGGCTGCATTGGCGACAATGACTTACAAATATTTTATTTAGTTTAATTTTACAAATGTACAAAACATGGTCAAGTTACATAAAAATTTAATAAGCAGAAAATCGATTTAGAATTGATTAACTTAAGTCAGAAGTTAGTCTATTACAGTTTAGGTGAGTTAGGTACGATAGCTTAACTCTACATAACTTGATTAAATTTAAGTACACTACATTGAATTGAACTGAATTAAACTCGATAATATCTATAATTAAATAAAATCGATTCAACTAAGCTATACACAAAAAGTTAGTAGATTCGACGATTGTTTATATTACTTCAAATACATATTGGTCCCCATTCCAAAAATAGTCCGTTAGCCCAAAACTCCTACAGTACTCTAGACAGGAAATCGTCTCGTCACATAGCAACCGGCAACCGACTGTAGGGGCAGCCGCAGACGGGACAGCCGGAGGCGTGAGTGCGCATGGTGCAGTTGCGGCCGAAGCCGAAGTTGCACGGCTTCATCATGGAAATTGGGCAATGCTGCTTGTCGAAGCCGTCCTTTCCTCCGAGCGACCCTTTGTGCAGATCGGCCTGATTCTCTTCAGGGCCGTCGCCCGTCTTCGGCAGTGGAATCGATTGACCGCTCGGCGCCTCCTTCTCCAAAGACAGGACTGATTGGTTCTCCTCAGACAGTTCCTTAGACTTAGGCGGGAGCGCGATAGCCTCTGTAGTGCGTGGTGATGGAATTGCAGAAGTTGTGGTCGTTCTAGACGAAGAGGCTCTTGTCGTGGCCGTCGTTGTGGTTGTTGTCCTGCCCGTCGTGGTCGCAGGAGCTTTGCGCGTCGTCGATGCTGTTGTTGTCGTTGTCGTTCGGCGGGGAGTGCTGGGCCGTTCGTTGTTCTGCTCGCTGTTTCTACAAGCTGGACACTTTAGGCTTGAAAGAGGGGCGAAATCGAGCAAGGAACCCAACCTGCCGTTACCGCCGAAGGTGACAATGATTTTGTCACCGGAAGACGCTCTAGCAGGCTGGCTCCGCGTAGCAGCGCTTCTTGACGGGGATGGTGCTGTAATCGGCACCCATCCCTGGCTACTGCCGCGTACAGCAGCTGCTGAGACGTCTGCCGTTCTGGCTATTGTTGAGCTGCTCCTGCGACGAGACTGAGAGCCTCCTGCCGCTCTGCCAGCTAAATTGGTAAAGAAAACACAAAACATTAAGCATGTCTCCCAACTACCACCACCGACGACGATGACGATGACGACGACGATGACGACGACGACGACGACGACGACGTCGACGACGAAAACGACGACGACGACGACGACGACGACAGTCATTAGACGCACTGCTGCTGAATCTGCTCCTGATGGGTCTCGGCGGTTCGATGGGGGTAGCGCCACCTTCGCAGCGAATACAGTGTAGAATGCGGTCATCGTCTCTCGTCAGACTGGCTCTTCTCCTGTTGGAGGATTGATCGTCGCCCTTCTTGCAGTTGATCCACTTGAAGGAGAAAAGGCAGATTCTCGGCTGGCGCAAGAAGATGACGGCGGCGCAGAAATCGCTCCGCTCGAAACAGCGCCGGGCGCAGTCCTCTTCTGATGAGCCGGTAGTGTTGGCGTAGGCGAAGAAGCCAGCGGAGCCGATCTATGTGAGAGCCAGGTCGGTAATGGGGAACTAATCTGGGGAACGGATTATATTTATGGCAATCACATCATTTATTCATCAAACCATTCACCATGCACAATCATTCAGTCGAACTTCACCTCATCCGCCTCGACTGCCCGGTAAGTTAACCTCGACTCACATCCTAGAAGAAGGAAGTCATGAAAGCACACTGGAGGCGCAGTTCGCTTGAAACAAGCGAAACTCACTTCTGTGAATGTGCGAGAATCGCTTCTCCACCTTCCTTCCTTCTTCGGCTTGGGAACTGACGTTTGGCGCTGCAGCGAGCAGCACTGTGATGACCAATACTAGCTGACGGCCTGTTATGGCCATATTGGAGTAAGATTGCCCTCTTTGTGGTTTCACGCTACTGAAGAGGGTCGGCCGGAAGTGGGCCGAAGGGCTTCGTTGCCTTAGGCGATGGACAGGGCGGAACGATATACGCCGTATGTGGATCAGACGCTGCCGCAATCACGCTAAATCATGTATGGTCTGTCGCGCGCCGCCGTTCCGACCACCACAAAGAGAGCCGAGGCGAATTACGCAACAATGGCGACTCCGAGGGAGGAGGGAGGCTGTTTTCGGGGGGAGGGGGGAGGGTGCTTCCCAGATGTCCGTGCGAGAGAAATGGCGGCGCGCCGCGCACGGCGACGGGCCGACCCGGCGGCGCACTTTATTTTCGGCCCCTCCCATCCTCAAGTAGTCCCAGTTTTCGCCATTCTCCCCCACGCAGACACACTCTCTAGATCCAATCGGGTGAAATTTTCCGCGCGCCCGCGCGCAAACGGCGTTTCACCGCCCGCCGATTTGTTGGCCGCCGGCGAAACGGCTCCGAGGTCAGCGGTAGCACCGGCGGAGAAATCGCCGCCGTCGCCGCCCCATTCGATACGTCGTTCTGGGTGTTGTTTTAAAGAGTGCGCCGGATGACGGGAAGGAAGAAGACCCAGTTGTGTCATCGGCGATGCCCCGTCGCGATAAAGGCGAAAGGCTGCGCGAGCGCAGAGATGTGCGACAACAGTTTCCTCTTCCGAACGACCGGCCGATTCACACCAGCGGCACGCCGATAGATCAATCGATAGAACGGACTTCTACGAAATGGCCCCTAAAAGGCCTGTATCGCTACGCGCCTCTTCTAGGAAATTTTCGGTCTTTGATTTGAGGAGCGTCAGCCATTCGTCAAACTGACTCCAAGTGGAGTCCGCCGGTTTGCTTCCATCCAGTGAATAAGGATTCGCATAAATTTCAAAGAAGTCGCTGGACGAGACCTGCAAAGACGGGGAGTTCTATCTACATATACAATTACACTTGCAATCGTTTCGAGAATAATCAGTGCCACAGTACTATGTATTTATGTACATATGTACAGGGTGTCTCACGGTGGGTGTTTCAACTTTGATGAGCTGTCGCGCGCCGCTGCGCTGACCGATTTTGCTGAAATTTTGTACATACGTACTACCAAGTGTAGCTTAGACACTTGCAAAACATCAGCGCCCTACACTGACTCACGCGTGAAACCGCCCCCAAAACGCATAAGATGAAAATGACACTTGGCTCTTCGGCTTGTGGCAGCTACAAAGTTGGCCTAGTTGCAGCTAATTTGGCGCGACTTGTACCACCACGAAGAAGACAAGTTGAGCTTTTGAACCGTCTTGGAACGAACATCGTAGCTTGCAGCACGCTCCCGAAGAATCGAATCAAAGCTAGTCTGCAAACCCATAATCAGGACCCACCAGCTGCTCTTGCTGCTGCATGGCCTCCTCCACGAAGGCCAGCGTCTTTGACGAATTATTCGTTTTCGGATCGGATTCACGCGTCAATCAGTGTAGGTAGCTGATATTTTGCAGTTGTCTAAGTTACACTTGGTAGCACGTATGTACAAGATTTCAGCAAAATCGATCAACGCAGCGGCGGGCGACAGCTCATCAAAGTTGAAACACCCACCGTGAGACACCCTGTAGTACGTGGAATGGCACTGGATATCAAGCTACTTCCCACGCACAGTTCGGAGAGCATCCGTCTGCACGAAGGTTGCGTATTCCAAGGCGGCTTCCAGCCCGCTTCTGTCGTATAGCATATCCCAGTGTTCGTCGTTGAGCAGACAAATCGTGTCAAGTAGCTCCTGAATGCATGTATGTACAGGGTTTTTTTAGATGACCACTTTTCGTTCGGCCAGATTTTGTGCAAAACTAAACCAATGTAAGTGAAACTTTAACACCTGGTCAGAAAGGCTTTGGCATTTTGTATGTTAGATGCCCAGCTAAATTGGTCTTGCACTGCGGAAATTACAGGGTGTCAAAGTTCAGGACGAAAATCTCACGATCGGTCGACTTTAAAGCACGGTAACTCGGTCGTTCCGCCGCTTTTGCAGACGCGGCAAATTGCACCTGAAAGGTCTTTAAACAAGCTTTAGTTTGCCACAAGAACCAACTTCCTACGTCGTCCAACGGCCGAGTTACCGTCCGTCAAAATTTCGGATAACGCGTTCTGGAGAGTCGAGGACCGCCAGCCGCTGGGAAAGGGGGACTTTAACCAATGCCAAGAATATTCGACGAGCTGTAACTTGGCCGTTAGACGACATAGGAAGTTCGTTCTTGTGGCAAACCAAAGCTTGTTTAAAGACCTTTCAGATGCAATTTGCCGCGTCTGCAAAAGCTGCGGAACGACCGAGTTACCGTGCTTCAAAGTCGGCCGATCGTGAGATTTTCGTCCTGAACTTTGACACCCTGTAATTTCCGCAGTGCAAGACCAATTTAGCTGGGCATCTAACATACAAAATGCCAAAGCCTTTCTGACCATGTGTTAAAGTTTCACTTACATTGGTTCAGTTTTGCACAAATTCTGGCCGAACGAAAAGTGGTCATCTAAAAAAACCCTGTACATCTCTGCGACGCATCGTTATGATAACGACTAGATGATGCCTCAGTTCTCGTCAAGTGATTCCCACTTTCAATCTGGCGTCCAGGTTCTTCAGTACCATCGAAAACGATAACGCCACTTTATAGACGCTTTCGAAGGACTCCACCGCGTAGAAGAGGTCGCTGTCGTCTCTCGACTCCGACTTGAGAAGCAGCAGAACCTCTGTCGCACCTACGGAGTCTCGGCGCACTCTGGTCGCCAGCTGTTCCAAACCAATGCTGTTAGTACCACGCGCAACATATCTCCGCTTGATAGCTGCTCTCATTTGACGTGAAAGACCGAAGAGCATCCTGTGAAGCGCACAAGTGACTTCCTCTGGAGTCGTTGCTTTGCTCTGGGCTCGCCAGACTGAACTCATTGCAGGAAACCGACAGACGCAGGCTTTCATAGTCTCCAGCAATGCCTGGACGGCTGCCTGCAGCCTGGCCCACTCAAGTTCCATAGGCGAGCAGCAGGAGCATATGCACGCGAACACTGAGGGCATAACCAGTTTGAGAAATTCTGTGGAAGTTTCTGTCTTCCAGTCTTCCCATTGGGATGCAGTACCCAAGCAGTCATTAGCAGCTTCTGCTGGTTCCTCGCTCTGCTGAGCATCATCGTGCCATGCGTCAAACGAAGCGAGAATAAGGCGCTCGCTCAGTTCCAGAAGGTCGGCGTGCGCCAGGTACACGCGACTGGCTCCTCCTCTACGATGAGCTGCTGCTAGCCCAGGTAGCGTCACAGAAGCACCAACCCATCGCTTCGAGAGAAGCACAGCCAAGTAGTACTCCAGAAGGCTGCCTCCTTCGATGCCGCTTTCGTAGAAACCAACCATGGCATCTAATTTCAGTGGATATCTGGCGATTTGACCCATCAGCCAAGAAGTCTCAAGATCGGGCGACACCTGAAGTGTATAAATTGATGAATTTTGTAGGGACGTGTGCTGAAACCATTCGCCATTGTACCTCGCGCAAGAAACCGCAAATGGAAGACAGATGTTTCGGACTCTTCACTAGAAAGTAGGGTGGTACGTCATGACGTCCTTCAGCTTCACTACAAAAGACCATCAAGGCTGTAGTGCAAGAGCCATCCGGAAGCACCCCTGAATTAATACTGGTAGGAAACAATTCATTACTACAATACTGTGGGTTGCTTAGTTATGTATTACTGCGATGCTAAAATGAAGCTGCGAAGTATCTGTGGGAACAGAGGTACGTAACATACCAATGCCGAGTGTCAATTTTGCCGGTTCATTCACTTGACAAACTGCGTCAGGCTCTAGGAAAGTCAACTGTTCAGCAGTTGAACTTTGTTGGATATCCTCTGGATTGTACACAGGAACGCTCGACTCTGACGATTTGTCGCGCCGCTTGGGCGGTTTTGTGGATTTCGACTTCTTTCCTTTGGCGCGAACTTTTCGTTGGCCTTTCGAAGCTTCCTCCCATGCAACCTTCTTTGGCGAGACAAGTTTGCTTCGACCATCTCTCATGCAATCCGCTGGAACGTTCGCGCCAATGTTACATACTTTCTCACACTCATGCGAAAATTGGACAAGCTATATGCGCCGTTATTTTATAATGAGGGTAGCATTGCATTGCTTGCGAAAGTTTCAAGGCAAGAGGGCGGCTTCTTTGCGAAATCTGGAGGCGCAGAGATATCCGAATATGACCAGTCATCTAAGCTTAACGCAAGCAAGGCGCGACCAATCAACCATGGCATACAACTGCAACAAATCGAGCGAAGAGAACAATAGAATCGGACATAGGTATACGACAGGATACACTACAACCGGAGGCGAACATTATTCATAACGATGCGACGGTTGTCCTTCACGAGTGGTTTACGGTAGTCCCGTGCCTTCATTCACTATAACCTTACCGTTGCTAGCTACACCTACTATTGTGTCACTGGTCAGCACTACGAGAGGTTGAAGGCGCGACGAATGACGGCGGTCGAAAATACTGTACGGCACGATACTGTAAGCAACACACTGTAGTACGTATGTAGTTTTGCGTCGACACACTACACGTTACCCTACGACCCTGCATACGACACAGACTCTAATCAAGACACGATGCATACCTCACCCAATAGCTACCCGATCGAACGCTCTCTACGCGAATGCTTGCTACTCTAGGTGGAGATACCAATACCATAACTCTGGAGTGCCGCCTCAGCAAACGAATAAAAGCAAAACAACAAAACAAAAGAGTTACGGTCTCTCCCAGTCTCAGTAGCCGACGATGGTGCAGAGCCAGACGCCGTCTTCCTCCATCTGCAGCATCTTCAGGTCGAACTGCTGCAGAGAGCTCGAGCGCTTCTTGGCCGCGTCGATCTTCTCAAAGCAGCTTTCGGGGTCTGCGAAGCGCACCGTCAGACCGAATCGCGGCGCCTCCAGCACCTCGGCCGGCTGCTGAACCGAATGCGATCCAATTGGTTAGTATGCTCTACTGCGTCGGATGGTACATAGAACAAAGGGAGGCCCATACATAAGAGGACACACCCTATGGTCGTCTCCGTGTCTTACAGCACCCATTGGTGCGGTATGTCGTGTTTTGCTACACCCATAGGTCCGCACGTCGTGTGAGATTCCCCTCGCGCCACAACGAGGCAACAAAGTCGATACGTACACAGGTATGCGGGAAAAGGAAATCTCACACGACGAGCGGAGATATGGGTGTAAACACGCCAACGTACCGTACCCATGGGCGCAGGAAGATGGTGTCGAGAAATAGAACGCTGCCCCACACGGGCCTCCCATATCTACCCTTCACTTATTCACAGTTCAACACCTTGTAGTAGACGTTGTCGTCGTCTTCGTCGAATCGATAGTCGCGATCGGGCACCGACTCGGCCCGGTGGATGTTCTCGTAGTCGATGGCCTCCAGACACTCGATGGGCGACGCCTCGCCGCGCCAGTCCACCGCCCGAATGAACGCCCAGCCCAGCCTGGCACAAAATCAATGGACTGTTGACGTCACGCCACCCATTCTTTGCTATTCGGATTCATTCATACAACACAAATTGAAATAGCGGCTGCTACAGGTCGTCAATTGGAATCGCAATGCCTCCACAGCCACTGAACTTCAAGAGGGCGTTATATCTGTGCGCACAAATTTGCAACTCGCACTGCGCTACAATAATCCATCAAAACATACGGCACACTAACATTCGCACACCTGGCGCGTATCCACGTGGCGCCAAAGGCGTCGGCCGCCGCCTGCGGCGTCGCCTTCTGCTTGGGACCGAGTTTGCAGAACTCGATTCGGTGGTAGCCCACCAGGCGCGCCTCGAGCTCCTCCGAAGACTGCTTCGCGTAGGCCGCTCTCACCCGGGAGGCGGGGAAGTGTCCAATGAGCATGTCGTCGGCGCACATGCGACTCGGCTCCACGGGCAGGTCAGGCCTCTGGATTCGACCCTGGACCCACTCGGCCTTCTGCGGCCGCAGCTGCACGTCCAGACAGCCGAAGCGCCCGTGGAGCTTGCGAAGACTCACCAGGGAGGACCAGTCGGTGAACAGAGCCGGCAACTGAAGAGGAGACTTAGAGAAGTTAGGGTAAGGGTAGTGTTGAATATCCACTGAACAGTGGAGGAAGTACTATGCCAAGACGCAGAGAGCGGCCAACGCGACAAGGAATCATTATCGGCTGCAACTATAGTAGAATGCGACTCTAGGCTTCCCAATCGCACAGATACAATGTACATAAGGTACGCAGTTTAGTAGGGAGCCGCAAGCCAAGCACCTTACCGCAGTGTCGAATACAGGAAGCTACTACTCACTTTTGGTGTTGCCGGGTAAATGTGGGCTATCGCTTCAGATAGTGGGTTACGTATCCCTATTCGAAGACTGCCACTATTTGGAGATCTTCCTCTATGGGGCGCTTTACGGTCGTTCACGTATGGTTCCACTTCCCTCACCACGTCGCCTGGCTGTATGGGCAAGGCTCTGTATCTGCCGCTGCCCCGGTAGTAGAAGCTGGTGGTACGGTCCTCGTAGATGTCGGAGCCGAGAAAGCTGAGGGCGCAGTCGATGCGAAAGGCCTCGGTGCGCATCAGGTGGACGTAGTAGGGCCCGTCGGGCGACTTGTTCTCGTTCAGGCCCGGCACCAGGGTGAACTTGATGGGCGGCACGCGGTGGACGATCGCATCGCCACGCAGCTCCTTCTTCCATCTCTTCACCTGATGAATGCGCAGCGCGATTCAGAGTTCGCCGAGAAATAGCGGTCGACTAAGCAAACCTACCTGTGCATGTATGCAGACGAAGCCACGCAAGACCAGTAGGTACCCACCCACCGTGTGACAATAGCCGTTCAGCATGAGGCTGAAGAAGCCGTCGACCAGCGGCCGTTTATCCTTCCTAACCTTCTCGACCAGAGCGGGCTCCATGGACAGCACGTAGTGGGGCAGCACTCGGGCGCTGGACACGGTGTAGTTGACGTTGGGCGCGACACTCTCGTCGGTGGGCAGGTAGAAGAGCTGAGACAGAGGCAGCCAGCGCATCTCGCCGCCCAACTCCAGCAGATCCACCTGCACCAGGCGCCGCTCCAGGTCCCACGTGTGCACGCGGGCGCGCGCCAGCGGGAACTCGTCCACGCGCGCCTGAACAAACGCGCTACGCTCCTTGGGTCCAAATAAACATCAACTAACAGATCCCACCAGAAACAGTTTGTCGACTCCCATGTCTTTGAACGACGTCAGCGCCTTCACGGGTGGATCCATGTCGCCGTCTTCGTCTTCCGGCACGCACTTGAATCCCGCCGAGGGCTCACTGTAGTGGCTGTCGTATTCGACGTCGGATTTGTCATTCTCGGCCGCCGCTGCTTCTAAGGCAAGACGCTGTCGCTGCTTATCCTCCATCTTCTTCTCCCAATTGAGCAGGGCGTAGGTGGCCGACGTTAGGGCGGACTGCAGGCCGAAGAAGTTGGCCCGCCGGTAATCGGTCGCCAGGAACAGCACGAATCGGTCGATCCGGTGGCCACCCCGCGCTGGCGCCACCCCCTCGTAGTAGTGGCGTATGGGATCGAGCGGCTTGGGATTCTTACGATCCGACCAGCCGGCCAGCGCTCGCGTCGAGGCTTGGCCGACTTGACCCCCCTTCAGGTAGGGGGGAAGTACCCACGACAAGGGGTTGAAGAAGGCATCTTTCAGAGCGAGACGTCGCGCTTCCCGGGTGAATTCCTCGGAATAGCCCAGCTGGCGGGCTGTCTCGCACATTTGCTCGATCTCTTTCTCTCGCCCCATTCCTCTATCGATCTTGGTTTGGTTGATTGCGTTACGCTCGTTATAGGCTAGTAGCAAACCAAGGGGCTTTCTGTTTTCGACTTCAGTAAACAACAATTGGGCCCAATTGCTTCGCGAAAAAATAGACAAAATCTACACAAAACTAACGTCAAACAAATTTCTATCGTGAATGGGGCGTGTACTTGTTCAAAAGTTGAAACATCCTCAGTATTACGGTAGTCTAATTCAAATTTTAAATTCTAAGAATTACGGTAGCTTCGATCAAATTTCAAATTACGGTAGGCCTTTTGATTGCGCGTCTTGGCGTGGGTCTCTGATTCAAACAGTTGAATTGTGGTAGCATCGCGATCGTTTAGCCCAGCGGATTGCAAATCTTGTTTAGCTTGGTTAGGTACGGAACGTGGGGACGGCCGCTTCCGTTTTGTTTTCGGCTTTCGTTTGCTCTGTGTATCTGTGAAACTCCTCCATTTTGACCTGTGTTTTGCACTATCACAAGCCAGACATTGTATTCAGGGCACACTCAACTCACCATCAGCTTGCTTCTGCTTCGCGTTGTCTATCGTTAACTGATCGATCTGAATGGCTTCGAAGTCCTCGTCGAAATCGTCGAGTTCACGCCACAGCTTGTCAAAATCCTTTGAGGCTCGTTTGCTTTGAGGACGGGATGTGTGCACAGCTTCATCACTAGGTTTGTCAGTCTCTGAACGACTTGACGTTACCGGATGTTCAATATGGCATCTTCCTCATAAAGTTAATAACTCGTCGCGTTCAACCTTCAGTTTTAGTTCTTTCCCAGAAGCAGATGGTTGCGAAAGCTGTTGACTGGTTTTCCGATTGGGCAAAGAAGCCCTCCAGTCTACTGTTTTCGCGTGATAAGAACGCGTCGCAATCATCGGGCGTGCACCGAAGTTCTGCCAGAATGACACTTCTGAGGCGGCCTGTCCAGTTATGCGCAAGTTCCATGGATAACGCAACAACAACTGCACAATTTGAACAGAATTCACAAATAGCACGACGGCGCACCAGCTCAGCCAGAGACTAACGATCGGTCAGCTTGCGACGAATGCCGGCAAGGCAAGCAAAATACGTACGTAGATACACCGAAACAAGTGCTAATCGGCACTCAACTACCGCCTGCTACGCAGGCAAACCATCACCGGTCACGCTTCAGTCAACCGGCCTGTGGTCAATGCAAAGCGAAAAGGCTTTCAGATCCATTTGCAGACTGTGCGAAGGCTTACTCGTGCCGGAAGTGCCCCTTAACATTGCGCTTCGGCGCCGCTTTCCTCGCTTCCGGCCTCCCTTTTGGCCCGACGCAATTCGCTCTCGAGCCTACGCGTCTCGTTCACGGTCTCTTCGTCCGTCATTCTCGAGTCGTCCGAGTCGAAATCGTCGCTGTCTTCTTCGCCGTCGGTTGCCGTAGCTTCCCCGTCGCCACCGCTCCGAACGCTCGTAGAGTTGTTCTGCAAGTCCACGCTCGAGCTGCTGCCAACTTCGCTGGCCTCCTTTATGGACGGTAGAACATTGCCTATCGTCGACCCCGTTCCATCGGTGGTAGTGCTGGCGTAGCCGCTCGACGAATCACCCCCAAGGGCACTGTCGCTTTGGAACGGCGCCTGATAGCGACTCTCGGAGAACGCGTTGTCGGCAATGTTCCGTAGCGTCATCTCCCGGCTGAATACTTCCGCCTTCTGGACGACTTCGGCTTGTCTCTGGCGGACCACTGTGGCCAGCCTCTCTTTCAGCGCCGTTGCTTGGGCTTCATCTTGCTGCGACTTCTTGAGAGCTTCGAACGCGGTTGCGTACTTCCTAGCGGCGACGGCGGCCCGCTGGTGGTGGATCATGGCCACATCGTTGCCGTACTTGGCCGGACCCCTGTCGTTGGGACGCAGAAGCTTGGCCGCGTCCACGGATAAGGTGCGGCTGTCGTCCAGCTTGGGGAAGACGCCGCTCTCCCAACTATGCAGCTTGGGCTTGCGCAGCAGGTCCGCCGACGTCGCCGGTGTCAGTCGGCCCACGCTGGGCGGCGCCTCGGCCGACAGTTCCACGTCGTGCTTCGCCTGGGAGGCGGCGTGCGCGTAGGGGATGAGTTCGCTGCTACTGTAGCGCCTTCGGAGGTCGGCCAGGCGGCCGCTTCGCGGCCAGGTTCCGTCGTCGCCCATGATTGTTTCGACAGTCTGGAGGGAGGCGTCCGCGTGCTCAACTACATCATGTTCCATGCCCCGAGGCGGTGAGGGCTCCATGGGTGCCATCTCCACAGGGCTAGCAGCCACCGTAGGTCGAGACGCCCGGGCCGGCGGCCACCAGACCCTCTTCACTCGGCGCCGAAAGCGCTTCTGAAGCGGCTTCTGGTAGGCCACAAAAAGGGCGAGAGCCAGCACCCCGTACTGCGCCAGCGGCTTCAGAAGCAGCAGCTCCAGAAGCACCGGCGTCTCCCACATAGAGTTGCGCAGTCGGCACAAGGGCAGGCCCATTTCGTCCGCGTAGGCGCCCTCTATTCCTCCGCTCAGGCGACATCTGAAGGGCGTCGAACAGTCGTGTAGAGTTCGAGTGACCGCGAAGCAGACAACCCACTTGATGAACTCGAAAAGGTCTCCTTGTCTAATGATACCGTAGGCCACCCGTGTCGCAAGGAAATAGGGGAGAGAAAGCAGCAAGGAAGCCCAAACGATGACGGCCAGAGACACATCTGAAACGGGCCCGTATAATCGGGAACACATCGCCCAGCACGACCAAATTCGCCGCAACAAGTCAACGCACCGATTCTCACTCCAGCAATCTTGTCGGCCAAGAAGTGCTTCGACACACTTTCAATTGAACCAGAGCCGAAGCCGTTCAGCAGCGGGGCGCTGGAAGCGGCGGCTTCCGATTCGGCGGTCGATTGAGGCGGCTTCTCCGCCTCCTCGCTCTTCATATGGGCCTTCCAAAGAATGGCCGTCGTGACGAGAGCCAGGATGAACAAGGGCGCGAATCGCAGGCAGGCCGAGACGACGGTGGGAGGGGCGCGGTGGCCGACGTCGCAGACTCCCACTATTCCGTCGCTGTCGTGGTCGAAGTTGAGCGCGCCGTAGACCGCCAGGAACAGCAGCGGCGCCCACACCATGTAGTAGGCTCTTGAAAAGGAGAATGGATTTCGTTTCCGGCACATGTCGACGTGGTACCGTACTCAGCAGTGGCGGATCCAGGATTAGAAAATGGGTGCGGGGGGGGGGTGGGAACTTAAGAGGGTACACACAACTGCATAACAAATTTTGCGCTGGAGGCTAAATTTTCGCCAATATTAATGTGTTACAAAATCGCGGCAAAATTGCGCCCCATGTAAAGTTTTTGGTCTCTTCTGCTACAGAATTGTTCTAAAACACCTAGCGCCGCAGGCAAAAATATTTTTGGACGGGCTACCGCACAAAATTTTCCTTCCCGGGGGGAATGGGGGCCGGTTGCGCCGTCCGTCTTCCACCTCCCCCCCCCCCCCCCTGGATCCGTTGCTGGTACTCAAGAAAGTGCAGTGCCCACCCAAGGAAGCCGGCGCAGACGCGAGCGCGGCGCTGTTGCAAGAAGAAGACGTAGAGAGAAAGCCAGGCGAAGGTGCCCAACTGGGCCAAATAGTGGAAGAAGAATTGCCAGCGACAGAGATCCGTGGGCTGGCCGTCGGTTCTGAAGGCGGCATTGTGACACTGAAGGGTGTGCGTAAACAAGTCGGAACACGCACTTGAAAACCGCCATTCTCAAGCTTGGCTCAACATAGTATGCACGACGTACTACAGGGTGTTTCGGAGACAAAATTTTTGAGCTTACGCTAATGCAACACAACACCGTTTTGCGCAAGCTAAAAAACATGTGCGCTGGTCATCGTGCTAGCGGTTTTCGACATGGAGTTGCAGTGGTTTTTGTGTTGAAATTTTTTTTGTGCAAAACATTAACACGCTGTAGAGCTTCGTGCCCAATCACGGCTTGATACATCGCGTTAAGCTTGAGAATGGCAGTTGATATTCCGACTGTTCTGCCCACCCTGTACACGTACAGTACTTCGTGTGTTACACTCCAGCTTCCGAGTTGAGATATGACAACTATCGCATTCCAACGTTTATGTAAACACTCACAAGTGGTTGTGGCCGTCACTCTTGCAAGAGATTCCCTCCCAGACGGACCAAAATAGGCCCGGAATAGCCAAGACAGCGAAATACACAAATGTACAGACGAGCATCCACAGCACCGCCACGAGCCAGGGCTCGCGCTTGCTTTGAATCCACAGCACGAAGAACTGTGATACGGGTCAAAGATATTGCTTTACCCATCTCAGTACTGCAAAGCAATAGGTCTCACCAGCAGCGGTAGCGTGGAGAGCGCCAGAAGCGTATAAACCCAAGCGGCCGTCAGCCTCACTCTCCTTTTAGACACATGACCCATCCACGGACTGGAGCAATTCAGCCAGCACTCCACGGGGATGGGCGAGTCGGCCGTGTGAAGGTAGGGTGAGCTCCCCACGGGGTGTTGGTGGTATACCAGCGGCCAGTAGCAGAACGGGGGCTCAGAGCGCCAGTGGAAGTGGGTCTGGACCAGGGAGAGATTGGACTCGGCCACGCGCGCCTGAATCGGCGACAACTATTCAATGATACACACTGAACCAACCGCTAAATTGCTCCGTTCTGCTTATATCCGCCTTGCTCACTCACGTGGCAGACGGCGGGCTCGTGAAAGAGCCTGGTGTCGTTGCAGCCGCCCAGTTCCCAAGGCCAGACTCCGTTGGCCACCAGACCCTTGCAGTGCTTCGTCCTGGCCCTGTAGCAGCTCAGGCGGTTCAGCTTCAGGGCGGCGATCTCCACGAAGTAGCTCTCCCGACCCAGGTACTTCAATGTTCCCAAATATGTGTCGCGCCGACTGGGGGGAGCCTTTCCCCTGCCCGCCGGCCGGCAGGGCGCGAAGTACAGTCCGCAGAGCAGGGGGCGAAGGGCCGTCCAGCACCTGGGCGAACCGGACAGCGCCCGGTAGGTGGCTAGCTGCTGGTCGGCTGCAACAAAGTCGCGGTCACAAACTTCATCTGTGGAAGCCGACTGACATTCCACTCACCGTCCGGTCCAGGTATCTCTCCCAACAGAAGGTTGGTGGCGTAGCGAAAGCCCAGCGAGCCCCCAAGGCAGGTACGGTTCTCGTTCATCATGACGCAAATATTCGGATCGGTATCCCAATAAGCTTTCAATGTCGCCCTATGAACCGAGCAGCCGCTTCCAGCCTCGTACCAGGCCGGCGGCTGGTAGTAGAATAGGCGGCTCTGATTGTTCACAAAGGCGGCAATGCGATTCTTCAAGAGGATATTGTTCACGTCCCACTGGTAGTGATAGCCGTTGCTCGTGGAAAGCGCCACCAAAAGCGGCAGGACGAAAATTCCAAAACGACTCAAAACGATCCAACTCATGTTCTAGACAAGGCTGTGTTGGGGCGCGGCAGTGAAGGCGAAACGAAGGCGATGTTGGCAGTTGTCCGCCTGCCAACAGGCAAAATTGAGTTCGTATCGCTATCCGATACCGTCCATGATTCTTCGACGGCGTACGCAACCTTTCAGTCCCATAAAACGACAATATCTGCTTTTCATCAATCGCCGTCTAACCCACACCAGCGTACTCTAGACAAAGGCTTTCTTATTACACCTCGTGCGACGATTTGAACCATTCTGAAGCTGTTTTTTTGCGTGCCCCTTTCGCCATTTCACGACTACGGTAACTTTAGGTGGGTTCTTTGTGTAATTTTCGTAAAGCTATCCAACATGCCAAATTCAAATTAGAGACGGTGCCGCGATGAAACGCCACGCATATATTTCATGGAAAAGGGTGTTGCACACATCCGAACAAAGTATCACTGTGATCATCAGTGGTTTTGTCACAGAAGTCACTAAAACATGTACCACGCCCAATACGCCAAGTTGAACAACCACGCGACTGCGCTGCCGATGCAGTAGTCACTCAAGTAGTACGGGAGAAAATAGGCTCGAATTTCAAATGTCCTTTCTACTTTGATGCTGAGATTTGCTTATTCGAACTGGTTAACTTTGCCTTAAGTTGTGTGTAATGTTTGACGGAGACACCCTAGTGTAGCGATGCTGCACAACTTCAATGGCAAGGTCAAGAAGAGTGGGCAGCGCAGTCGCGCGCACGAGGAAGACGAGGGGGAAGACGACGCGGCAGCGGCTGTCGACGTCTCTGGCCAGTTTGGCCAGTCTGACCGCCTTCCGAGTGAAGTGGGACGTCGCCGGCTTCCTGGGGACCGAATCGGCCGCGCAGTCATCGTCGGTCGACAGGGCGCCCTTCGCTCTGAAAAGAGTCGGCGTCATTTTTGACTCGTGTGGAGGGATGGTCGGACGGCTGGCTACCCGTCGTCGCCGTCGACGGCGTTCGAATTCGCCTGTATCATGGAGGCGGCGGCGGCTCGCGCGGTGGTGCGCTTGGCGCAGCGCATGACGCCCAGGCGGGCGAGCCGGTCGAACTTCTCCGAGCGACGCATGAACGAGTTTATCTGTAGAAAAGTCGGCCTTGGCCTAGCGCGCCCACTCTGGAATGCCTTAGCAACATGGCGAAATCGTCGCTGACCACGGCGAACTCCAGCAGCGCGCCGAAGACGAAGAGCATGCAGACGCCGAACCTGTGCAGTCGTTACCAATTGTGAACTGTTTGAAAAACGGGGTAAGCAGACAGTTGGCATTACCAGTAATCGATGGCCTTGGCATAAGAGACAGGCGGTAGAGAAGTGCGCATACCGGCCCCCTGAAATTAGTCGAAATGTACATGTAACTGCGCCTACTGTAGATCGTCAGTGGAAGTAAACCACTCAAATCTTACCATGGTGCTCAACGTCAACAACGTAGTGAAGCTCAAAGTCACCCGAGCTGAAAATAACGTTGCTCATGTCTATTATGTTCATCGAGTAAAATTACCTACGCACATGTGGTACTGTAAAAGTGAAGTCCGGTCCTCACCCGGAACGGCGTTGCGATCGATGAAGAAGCTGACCCACGAGATGACAACTATCAAACCGGTCGGGATGTAGCTCTGCACAAGGTGGTAGCCGATGGCTCGTTTCAGGGCTATCGTGGCCGACAGACAACTGAACTCTTCTGAAAGAGCCGCTCAAGTGTTGTAATTTTGCCATTTCGGTGGTTATCTCTTCTCACCAATTCTCGAGGTATTCTCTGTGACCGCGTATGAATAGTTTCCTACGCAGGGACCGGCGTCCATTCCCATCACCATCATTTCGGGAAGACGAATTTCGGAGCTGTATCTCACCGCTTCTTGCGAGAACCACCGGACGTCCACTTGGCGCTTGTGGTAGGCGTCGGAAACACACTGGGGCTGTATTTTGCACGCGCTTACGACAGCATAGCAAGCTCTAACAGCTGCTAATGCGAATGGCGCAGAATTGTTCGTCCAGAGGGTAGTTGCGCAGGTCCAGGCTGCAGGCCACGTTCATGGTGACTCTGCAAGGAAGGAGGAAACTTCGTGTTGCAAACCAGCCGTCGTCCCGCCTATCTACCAATCGAACCGTCGTGACAGTGCCACGTGACCGTCGGCGTAGACGAAGAGGGAGAAGTTGGGCACCGTCACGTCCTGGAAGTGCGCCTCGCGCGCGTTGGCGAAGTAGAGGTCTGCAACGCACTCATAGGTCAACTGCATGTATTCCTTTGTGTAGTTACATCATGCATTCGTTTGTGAATTTCAGCCAAGAACGAGGTGACCTGGCAGCCACAAGTGCTCGATGGAGTCGAGGTCGTTCAGAACCAGCGGTTCGCCTTCCGCCGACGCGCTGACATCGTACACCAAAGAGGGGTCCAGCCAACTCAGTCGCAAGTAGACGTCGATGTCAAATGCCTATGGTAGTGCTCAGTGCGATCGATATCCTCAATACAAACGACCAAGGAATCGGTTAAGCATTAAAACTAACTGCCAAACCATATCAGTTGAGCGAAAATTGCCCAAGCTCTCTACATAGAGGCCGGCGTAGACGACCACTGGAGAGTCTGAGAGAGACAAGTTTGCATCACTTGTAAACAAACTAGAACAACTGGTATGAGAACTTCGAGAATGGTAAGTCTCGCATACACCTATGCACAGTGTATGTACATACAACATGCCGATGTGTACTGTATCATAGTAGCTACAAGTTGTGCGGGCGGCCAAAAGTCCGCCATAGATTATTGGCCCATACCTTGTACGTAGATGGAGATTCGTAAGATCGTGACTTACCACCGTCCGTTTCGGGTTTTGTTCTGCTTGGTCTTGCCAACCCATTACCAGCCGTATAGTTGTCTGAGCTTGCCAAAAGTGCAGCAACCGAAGTGCGGACGAAATCAACGCTACCACATAACAGCACGATTGACAAAGAGGCTGCTAGGCTGTCGCAGGAGTGCATCGCCGTCTTTGAGTTGATAAGGGGAAAGAAGAAGCTTCGAATTCACTCCGCACCTACTCAGCAGAAGCAATAAAGGCGTCTGGCTCTCGGCCCCGAGGAAAATGGAAGGTTCGCCGAAATCAGCTGGGGAAGGACGACGGGGCTGTTTGCGATGGGAGAAGCCTGTTCTGTCGGGGGAAGTGTCTACAGTGTGATTGGTCGGGGATGGGTTGGAGGAAGGCGTGCCACTTGAGTACTTGATAGAGAGGGCCGCCGCAAAATTGATTAGAAACCATGAAATTCTGGAGCACTTAAGGGAACGCACTTGACGACCCTGGGAAGGCGGTTAGAGTGGCGCCGTGTTCTTGGCTTTCTATACAAAGGAGATTTTGTCATACGAGGGGACAGACAGCACACGGTTTCAAAGGATTCTCAAAATCCACGAATTTGAACGTTGTGTCGCACTTGTGTTGTGTATTCTTTCCATCGCCGGGCGACAGTGCACGAGAGCCAGTGTTGTGGCGAGCTACTAAGCAGTAAGTAGGCACCAACTGAAACCGGCATTACTGATCGAATTTAAAACTGGGTTGCTTAGCGTGTTGTCGGCTGCAGTTCAACTGCACACCAGGCTATGTGACTTGGTGGCGAAACGGCAATGCACTCATTATAATTTGAAAGCTATCTCTACCGTAATTGATTCAAATTCAAAAGTCTGCTACATCAGCGCGCGCATTATTTGAAATCGTCTGCCATGTAGAGGAACTTTTAGATACTGTGGTGTATGGATTTGAAATTGAATAGCCAACGCTGCACTTTGCGATTAGTAGAAGTTGTTGCAAATTCGTCGTGTGTTTACCAATTTGCTGAAAGAAGTAGGAAGAAAATCCTCGTCGAACATCCTCTAGCTTCGCCCCTTCACAGCATGGAGCAACAGTCGGACGAGGTTGTTTGTGTCGGTTTTGGCTATTTTTCCGAATTGTCAATTTCTGGGATGAATGCTTTCTATTCCAGAGCTCATACCCGAAGTCTGGAAGTCAGACGGGGATCAACGATGAAGAGAACGTTGATGAGCTGTCGGCGGTCGAAGTCGAAGGGCAAGACGCCGCCGAAGACAATCACGAAGAGTCTACTACACCATCAGCAATCGAATCGGCCGACGCTGCTGACCCTGACTTGGGTCCGGCCAAAGACGACGACGCCGACGAAGGCGACGACGATGCCGATTCAGAGGAGACCGAGTACGAATACACTCTGGAAGGTCTGTGCGCCCTGATAGACATGTCACCGAACTTGAGAGGGCGACTTCTACACGATTGTGTTGTTTGCTATCTCCAGTGACGGTTCCGAAGCCCGAAGAGGTTCCCCTTCCCGCGAGTCTGAGCGCGCAGTTCTACGGGCCCTACCGCGAGAGAAAGGTGGCCGAGCTAGCCAGCCTCAGAGATGTCGGTCACTGTCTATCAGTTAGCAAGCATTCCTAGCCTATAATTTCGAATGAAGATTTGCTACCGCATGGTTTTCAGCGCGCCGACGAGAGCCAGTACCTGTTCAGTCTTCTGTCTGAGCATCTGCTAGGCAGGTGCTTTCCCGTCGAGTTGGTGGGTATCAAGAGTCGCAGTCGGCTGTCGATGCGGGCGCTGCTGAGGAGCTGGCCGGGCGAAAGGCGAAACTTCTACCGGCTTCTGATCGAGCAGTTGGAGGATAGGCTCGCCATAAATGCCGCTGAACCCTGGACGGAAAAGGAAGCGGCACAACTCCTGGAACAACTGAAGCCAGGTTGGCTCTAAGCTCTTGTCTTCGCGTGATCTACATGCGTAGGTAAGTGCTGTCGAGTGTGCTAGGTATGTGTTAGGAGGTACATGGATGGTGCGAGTACTTCGCTTATTGCAGGGGACGCCGTGCAGGTGCTGTGGAGCGACCCGGTCGACGGGACGCTGGAGAAGCGCTGGATGCGCGCTCGCTTCGTACGGCACGTCTGTCGAGAGCTGATGCCAATCTTCTCCCGTTCGGAAGTGCTCGTGAGCCCACCCTCTTTCCTGCTTGCGCTGTGAAGGCGCGTCAGCTACCGTATTGTGTTTGTACATAGGTGTTTCTCGTGGACAAGAACCACTATGCCAACGTGGGCCCTCTGGAGGTGCGCCCCCTGGATGAGAAGGACGCCCTGGCGGTACCCACTCTGGCCATCGACCTGCTGCTCTGGAGAAAGGAGGACGCCAAGCTCTACAACTTCGACCACGAGGTGCAATGACCAAAGCGCACACAGAGCGTAGCACATACCTCGTACGTCGATTGACTAACTCGAATACCATAGATGTGCGGAATTCTGGACGCCATCTGGCTGACGAAGGACCTGCTGCGCGACGGGATCTCCATTATGCCCATAGTCGCCCACATTCACGACGTGACAGAGCGGGGAGAGTACGTCGCCACCTTGCACATGGTGGGGGGAATATAACGCTCACGCGTTAACGTCGATAATTTTACGAATCAGTAGCGAATGCATCATTACTGTTCAGCATCTGCACAACGCCAGCTATCCTCGAGGAGCAGTGTTGCAGATGCCCACCCCCAGACCTCTGCCCGAGTGGCTGTGGGACATTCAGAAGAAGGTGGAGAGAAGGAGGCGCGCCCTCTATCACCGCTTCATCTGCCACGAACACGAGACGCACAGTGAACAAGAACCCTCGCCACACCAGCCCCCACCCAGACTCGATAGATACGGTGCCGACCCGCTGCCAGAGTTGGGCGCCATGCTTGGTGAGCGTATAGACCTCATTGGTGTGATTGATCGTCGGCATTGGGGGTGGGCGGTACAGACAGTCTAAAATCGAGTTCCAGAATTGCTCTGAAGACAGTATGAACAGAAACATCCAGAAGTGCCAAAAGCGCCATATTTTGCTCTATTTTGATGGAATATCCTTTAAAATGATCAAATACGCTCAGTAGTAGCGCCGCAGGCGAATATTTTTATAAATTCAAAGGGGCAACCAACCCCCCCCCCCCCCCCTCTCACACCTATGCACATTGACCGCCTCTACCGACTCACGGGCCTTATGCTACTCACGTTCCAGAGCCGTGGTACGAAGAAGCGACGGCGCCGAAGAAGAATCTGTCGGGGCGGGCGGACAGGGAGAGCTTCGACCGAAGACTGCGCCAGATGGCGGCCGACAAGAGGGGCGAGCACCACTTCAAGAAGTACCTCCTGCTGAGGAAGAGGAAGGAGGATGAGGGGGAAGAGAGCAGCAGCAGCAGCAACAGCGTTGAGGAGGATGAGGAGGAGGAGGCGGAAGAGAAGGAGACGAATGATGAACAGGAGGAGGAGAAGGAGACGGGGTAAGAAGGGTAGCGTACTTTTGATCCAGCTTGTCTCTATGCTGCGGTGACTGGTCGAATCGATTGGATACTATGCACATTGCGCCCCCATTGTCCCTTCCTCTGTAGATGGTGCATACAAATGTGCTGTGTTTAGGTGCATGGAAGTGTTCCTTCATCTGCTCGACTCGACCTGTTTCTTTCAGCAACGGGTCGGCTCTGAACGGGCGACAAACCGACGACGACGACAAAGTCGCCAACGGTCGTCTCGCCGGCTGCAGCTCGAAGCGCCAGTCGACGACGAAGAAGAAGCCAAAGTCTAAAGAAGTTGCGGGCACCGCCGCCGCCGATGTCGATTGGAGCGACAGTTCCTCGTTGGCGTCCAGCTGCGACGACTTCTACGAGCAGAGGGCCAGACTCTCTCCAATCAGTCCCTCCTCCGAAGGCGAGGGAGGAGTGGAGGACATCGAACAATGGCGTTGGGCCAGAATGAGGAGAGCGGCCGGCAGAGACGCCGACGAAAGCTGGAGAACGGAGCTGAGGCAGAAGAAGAAGAAGCGGAAGGTGAAGAAAAAGAGGAAGGGAAGGTCAGATACAAGATGTTGAAAGTCGTATGCTGCGTTGCAAGCCTATCAGACCGAGTTCCCTTAATGACAGGCCGCCGACTGTTGGCGCGCACGAGAAGAGCAGAGCCGACGACGTCAGTTCCGGAAGTGAAGGAGACGACGACGACAGTGCGACGTGTGGCGCCAAACCGAAGCGCTCTCCGGCCCAGTTGACCCCAAGCGATATGTTTCCGCCGCCGGAGCTTCTGCAGCTGGGTCAGTGAATGCACGCGAAGAAAGCGTAGGCCGATACGTATTCGGTGCTGTTTGTGTCTTGTGACTGCGCTTAAACTCATTCCCATACCTTCGCTCAGGCGCGTGGTACGCCGTGTCCAAGGTGCTGAAGGTGTGGAGCGCGCTGCGCTTCGCCGTCCAGCTAACGCGCGACGACGGGAGGGCTCTGGAGGTGGACGAATTCTCCTCGAATAATCCGCAGGAAAACTTTGATTTGGTCTCCTGGGACGCCGACTGCTTTGCCGGACTCGCCAGGGAGAAGCCGGCCGGCAGATGGAAGCGTGCCCTCCGTCTCTCCCACCCAGATGAGGACCCCATCAAGGTTGTTGATTGATGATGGGCAATTGTGAATATATTCGGCTTTCGTACTTTTATTGACTGCTCATTGAGTAGAAGTGGTTGGCTGGCCCGCTTCGATCGCAGTGGTACTGAAGGAGCGCTTTCACACAATGCTGCTGTGGAATAGGCGGCTTTAATAGCGTTCCATTGGAAGCTGCCGTATTCTGCTTACACTGTATACGCTTTCAGTTGTTCCTTGTGGACGAGGGGGAGGAGCGCATCATCGCAGCGAGACGCCTGGAGATGCTGGCCTTCCGGCCGCAGTCCAAGAGGACGGAGGAGGAGGATTGGCTCTTCTACGTCCCCGCCACTGCCATTGTCTTCGAGTTGAGCGGCTTGCAGCTGAGCGGTCGCGAGTACGACCTCCCGGAAGAGCACAGGAAGCGCCAAGTCATGGTACACTGGTCTACTTGCGTTATATGCATGCTATCGTATGCAGTTATTTAAGCGAATATGATCATACATTGATTGGCAGAAATTGCTGGAGACGGCGTGTCTGCAGCCCGTCCGACTACTGTCCGGCGGCGACGGCAGACGGGCGCCTGTGTACTCGGCCCACATTTGCGACCGCAACGACAAGGATATGAACTGCGACCGAATCCCCAAGCACCTCATCAACATGGGTGTCGCTGTTCCAGGTTGTACTCAAGCAATGCTGGAATATACATACGTTGTCGGGACGAGTTACTGTACGAATCTCCTTTGTGTGCTGTTTCAGAAAAAGTCGAAGGGCCGTGCAAGGAAATCAAGTACCCGCAGCAGAGCCTCTGTTGGGAGACCGAGTTCGAGAAGCCAAGAGAGATCGTAGTCGGCTCACTGGATCCAAAATGTGGGTTTACCCCAATACCTTATACAAATATGTACATGAGTAGTTGAACTATTGATATGTCTTTCAGCGCCCGGCGTGGTTCCCTTCGTGTTCGCCGACCAGCCGCTGGACGGGGGGGGGGGGGGGGGGGTGGGGGGGGGGGGGTTTGGTTTTTGGGGGGGGGGGGGGGGCCCCCCCCCCGCCTGCTTCTGGGCCAACGTGAGAAGCGACCACTTGGGCCGATTCGCCAAAGCCGACAACAACGCCGAAGAGAGGTCGGACTTCGACATGGGCCTTCTGGACAACTGCTGCGTGGTCGAGTTTGGCGGCGCCTTCTACAGGGCCGCGCTGGAGAACAAAAGACGCCAGGTGGACGACTAAAACAGATTCGAATAGTAAGATCTGCTACTTTGACTTTTGTCCATAGGCGTTCCTGGTGGACTACGGTAGACGCGTGGAGGTGGGCCGAGGCGCCGTGCATCCCATCGAGGCCAAAGTCGTCAGGGACATCCCCGCGCGCTGTCAGAGAGCCCTGCTTCCGGCCGTGGCCGAGTCCAGGCGCGACGATCTAGCCTCTCTGCTCGAAGGGAGAACCTTCTTTGCTCAACTGGGTATGTGTTGGGATGTACATACAGTATGTTACTCCGATGTACACACATACAGTATGTTTACTCCTATATACATATTGTATGTTACTCCGATGTACGTACAGTAGGCTATTACTCCAATGTACATACGGAATGTACTCCGATGTACATACAGTATGTTACTCCGATGTACATACAGTATGTTACTCCGATGTACATACAGCAGGCTATTACTCCATGTACATACAGCAGGCTATTACTCCGATGTACATACAGAATATGCTCCGATGTACATGCAGAGTGTTGTCGACGATGAGCTCAACGTTGGCGGCGCTTGCATTTCGATTACCTTCCATTCGCGTTGCAGACGAGAAGGCGTCTTCGCGGCAGCAGCAACGGGCCGACATTCTGCCCTCGCTGTCTCTCCAGCTGCGTGTGGACGGCGGCGAGCTTCTGCCGCTGGAGGAGCTTCTACTCGGGAAAGAGAAGGTGCCGCGGGAGCTGAAGACGGCCCCAGAGTGGAACGGCTGGTTCGGCGACGGCGCTTCTGAGGACGGAGCGTCCTCGAACGACAGCTTCGTGTTCTAATTTTGGTTAATACAGAGTGGGCCGACGCCAGTATTCTTTTCTTTTGGTGGTTTAGTATTGTTGTCTCGCTCGAATTAATTCGCTCGCCGTACGTACGTTTGAAGTCGTTGAAGCCTGCCACCGGTAGTAGTATCTTCCGCTTAGAGTGCACTTTTGGTTGAGTAAGATGGTGCTATTGGAGTAATGCCTTCTCGCATTTCGTGCGCAGCCATAATTTCGTCTAGCGTAGTAGTGCCTTGTCGTTTTGTATTGTCGCCCTGGCTTGCTCCTTGTCATACTGTACGAGTGTGGGTGGAGGTGGGTGTGCCGTGCATGCTTGCTCAGATTCGCTTCTCGATAAATCGTATGTAAGCCAATCCGCCCGTTGAGATTATTAGCCTCAAACACCACAGTGTGCTCGGAAGTGGGTATACTGTAGTTGATAGCTAGCACGCTGCAAGCAAAGTTCTAACTCTGATATCCGATATCGTTATCAAGGCGACGGCGCCAGTACGTAGTACCAGGTCCAGTAGACGATGTTGAATAGCAGAAAGGCTACTGGGAAGGCGACGCGACAGGTCTGATCCACCAGTAGGGCCATGCGGCTATACTGGTCGCTCTTTTGACGGCACAGATTGCGCAACTCGTCGGCAGTCAGCTGGCCGGTCGGGTCGTCCTCAAACGACAATTCGTCTCAATTGAAGGCGTGTGACAAACTGTCAATTGGTTACACGAACGATGATAATACCTTCCTTCTGGCGGCGAAGGAAGAGCTGGCGCTGTTGGAGACGCGCTGCAGAGCCTTGCTCATCTCAAAGGTCTCGCTTCTGTAAACGGCACGAGAAAAGAAGCTACAGTGTAATTGCTGTCATCATACAGAGCAGAGAACGTCACCGCACTTCGCGAGCGATTCGAACTTGGCCGAGCGTCGCGTCAGCGAGTTGACGAAGGCGAACTCGAGAAGAGCCCCAAAGATGAAGATCATGTTCACGCCGAACCTACACGATGTTTCGGCTTTACCTTAGTCAAATAACGCAAGAGGAGAGACGGATTGGTGAAGTGTTTCTGCTCATTGGCTTACCAGTAGTCGATTGCCTTCGCGTAAGAAACGGGAGGCAGCGCGAACCGCAAACCAGCACCCTGAATTGCCAAAGATGCGAACAACAATGCAAACAAGACCACATTCGATATAATGCAGATATTTGGTTTGGACAATCTCACCATCGTGCTGAGTGTCAACAATGTCGTGAAGCTCAAGCTCACCCTGGCTGGAACTGCGTTTCTAAAAGAATCGAACGGCATGACCAAAGAAATGAAACGCCAACTATACATATGGCTTCTGTTTCACCGGTCGATCCAGAATGACACCCAGCTAATGACAACGATCAGTCCAGTTGGAATGTAACTCTGAACCATGTGGTAGCCCAAGGAGCGCGACAGCAGCAGCGTTGCCCTGAGACAACTGTACAGCTCTGAAATGCCTACTGCCTAGAGTTCGTCGTGTCCATTTGAATCAATTGGAAAAGCCTTGGACTCACGAGTCTGCGTCCGCTCGGGAGTGCGCGCATAGTAGTAATCCAGGTCGCATCTGGAGCCGGTGATGCTGCGAATCTCCAACTCGGGAAGGTCGATGTTGTCGTTGCGCGTCAGCGGCACCTCCTCGAACCACGTGATGTTCAACTCCTGCGCCGTGTGCGCATCTGAAATGCAGTTATACCTTTGTTATGCGTTGGAATGGGGTACGACGTCTTGCAAACTCACAGCATGCCATGTCGATGTCACAGCTCTGCCAGTCGAGCGGGTAGCTTCTGAGGTTGAGGTTGCATGCCACCGTCATAGTCACCCTGCACAAGAAATGGAGAAACAAATCACAAAAAGTATGAAACAAGTATGATGAAGCAGAGTTCGACCTCGTCGAATAGGCCACCTGGCCGTCGGGGAAGATGAACAGAGAGAAGTTGGGGACTGTAACTTCTTGAAAGGACGTTTTGCGCGCGTTGGAAAAGTAGAGGTCTGGAAACAGCGGAAGATAGAATACAGAATGGGGCAATTAATTCAATTTCAGAATTACCCGGTAGCCAGAGGTGTTTGACGGAGTCGTAGTCGTTGATGACGACGGGGCCTCCGGTTTCGACGGCCGAATGCGTCAGGCCGGCCAGTCGCTGATCTCTCCAGCTCAAACGAAGGTAGACGTCGACGTCGAATGACTAAGAATGAGATATTTATTAATGAAGCTAAAATGATGTCGGCAGACGGTAGTACTAACCGACCATGTCAGAAGTGCGGAAGTTGCCCATGCTCTCCAGGTACATGCCGGCAAAGACGACGACCGGCCCGCCTGAAATACAACTCGCAGTAAATACGCCTAGAGGGCCGCCTCGAATAAGCTCCCTCCCCCCCCCCCCCTTCAACA